>CM050655.1:41021470-41028970 GCA_027574665.1 Rhynochetos jubatus | reverse complement strand
CTTGGGCGATTAGGGGCTGTAATGATATATACATAATAACGTCCTGGAAGCGCTGTGAGATAAATCATACCACTTCTGCAATGGGTGGTTCTGGCAAGACCGAGACAAGCTCTACCGTATCAGTGCTTTTCTACCTCCCCCAAACTATCGGAAGTATGTGCCAATTTGGTATTCCAGAAGCAGGAGAAGATATAAGAAAAAAATCAGAAAACATTTGGTTAATGGGTTTATCATGTTTATTTGAATAAGGAAGATTGAAACTCCATTTATGCCTAGCATAAATGCTTTAGAGATCTTAATTATTGATGAAAAATCTGCCGGGCTTCTAAATTTAAAGCTATGACCATTTTATAGGAATTTTAATCACCTTCTACATTAGGAATTTTCGAGATTTGGGTTTTATGAGGATGGCGTGTATTTTAGCCTTCTAAAGAGAGTTGTCACTTATCACGTCAAAATGCCAGGAGAATGTGGTTGCATGCTGCACTCGGCTCAGCAAGGAGGTCGCTACGACACTCTTCCTCGCAAGACGCGGTTTTGCAAAACTGTCGAAGGTGATGTTTGCTACGAGCAAACTGCAGCAAACGTGGGAGGAGAGCGTGGACGTGAAACAGCTCTGTAAGAGCAGTAGTCCTCTGGAACAACTGACGTGTATTCTAACACCCCCCCCCCCCCCCCAAATTTATGCTCGCTCGAGCCGCGCGTTAATAGTTTGTTACCTAAATTTGTTGTCGGTGTTGAATTTCGGGTTTGTGTTTCCTCTTGAGCATCACAGAACGACGTTTCCCCATCAAATTTGTGGGTCAATTTACAGTTCCCCATAAGAAGCGTTACCGCTTGGTTAGTTGGCTTAAAAAAAAAGAATTATATACAATATGCTTCACTAGATCCTTTTGTCCTTTGGATACGTTTAGCAGCTTTTGACCAGATAAGGCATATTTGTCCTCAGGATACGAACCAATAATTCAATCCTGAATTGAGATCTATGGCCACCCATTTGTTCCAGCCCACACTAGGAGTCTCTCTGATAGTCTGAATTGTTTATCGCACTGGGGGTGAAAAAATAAAAGGAGGGAGAAAAAAAAAAAAGACCCTTATGCACCTCAGGAATAATAATTTGTTAGCAATTAAGATATTTTAAATAAACTTAGGTAATTATACGTTGGAATCCTGCAGTGGGCTTTAAATGTGAAAACCAAACCGGAGGCCCCGGAAAGAGTTTGCTGCGTCGCATGCCTCGGCGACCTTTTAATTCGCTGAGAATTTTTATTTACGTGGACTCGATGTTTCTCACCAAGCACGGCTGAGCGTATACACTTTTATTACTGTACACACTTCAGTATCTGCTGGCGTATCGGGGCTATTCATACAGCACGGTAACCCGCGTATTACAGAACAAACCCACCATAAATTGCAGCGCAGTCAGTAAAAAGATGCCACAGAAAAAGTGTCCCTGGGAAATTAGATTGACCCAAAGAAAAGCAAATAAAAGAAAGGAAAAGGCCCATATTTTCTTTGCGGTGCTGCTGAAAAGGATGGGAGTATCATTTTCATAGTGGAATAATGTTTTCTGGGAAAACACAAAAGCAGATGTTCCTCATTAGGAACACCCATTGTCTACATATCACAACTATGAACAGATAAATCTCTCCTATTTCACCCATACATTCCAATGGCTGTAAATGATTACAGGATGCCGCTGTAACTGCTAAACCAAAACCACACTCCGCGCTAAAATAATTCCTCGGTGCCACCATCATATATTTCATTAGAAGGTATGGAAATTCCTGCTAAGATCCGTCCTCTCGACTTTTCCTTGCCTCGTCGGGCTGGAGCGTACCCGAAGGTTGGGGTGTCCAACCGTTGAGAAGCGCGAGGAGCGACGGCGGGGCGGCCGGGGCGGCGGGATCGCATCCCTGTCCAAACAGGGAGCGGCAGCGCGCTCGCGGAGCGGCGGCAGGTCTGGATGTGCTCGCAGTGCATCACCGATCGCGTGCTCTGCAGCGGGTTTCCAGATGGTACCATCACAGTCCTACTGCTAGTTGGCATCTCCGTGGGTAGTAAATACCCCCCTCCCCAATAAATCTGGCATTATTCTGTAGAGTTTAGGAGACTTATCATTCCAAGTGTGTCCTACTTTCCTGTATGGAAGCCAGACATCTGTTTATCCCATTTCTTTCATACGGAGTTTGGAATAGCTTTAGTTTAGGGGAATAAAAAGTTTTGTCATATTTAACAGCTGTTACAAAATTTCAATCCCGTAGGCTCTTAAAATACTTTTCGACTGACCTCAGATTTTGCAGATAATTGACGTTGCTGGTAGCCACCCCCTTTAACCTTTCCCTGGCCGTAATTTCAGACTGTTTTCCCTAAACGAGTCGGCTCTTCACTCTGGGGTTTTTGGTGCGGGTTGTTTTTTTCACGCCCGCTTGCCAGCGCAGAGCTTTTCATTCCTTCCTACTCCAAGTTTACACCTTCGGTGGGGCTGGGGAGCTGCGGCTGGGGGGCGATGGGGGTTTTTTTCGTCAGCAGCGTTTCCTTTCACTTCCCGTCACAAAGGTGAGAGCCGCTGACCTTTGCTGGCAGTCCCGGCCGCTGAATTATTCATGTGATTGACTTTTTGTCAGTGCACACAGTTGTGCTCTGGGACATTTTATTCATTTACCTCATTTAAAGCGCCTTTCTGCACCTGTTCAAGTATTAATATCATGTAATTTGGGCCTAATGCCGATTTTGCTGAACACTCATTATATTTTTTATTAGCTATATTTCCAAACGATTATGTATGATTATTACCAAGCCTTACAAACAGCAATGGGTTATTCCCTAGACCTTTACATCTTCTTGTCAGGTTGTTTTCAGAAGCAAGGAGGATAAACATTTGACCAGTCCCAATGTTTTTATTCCTACTCCATATCCAACCAGAGAACTTAAAGCTTTTTCCCTTATGGCTTTGCGAAAGCATGATTAAATCCAACTCTGCAGAAGCTGTACAAATGCCAGCATTTATAAGGTCAACGCTTTTGTTAAAAATGCTATGTAAATGAGGATCTGCAAAAAGGGACATTAAATAAAATTAAATTCATTGTCTTCTTTAATGTCATTTACATTTTGGCTAAGCCCTGGCCTGTCAAGGAGGATTTTTTAAATAATTTTAATTACACATCATTTAGGGATCCAAGGTTTTCTATTCAGTAGCATTTGGATAACCTGCAAAATGGTGACTGTTTATTAACTTCTTAAATGACAACTTGTCATTTCATCTGCATAATGCCATGAAAACAGAGCAGTTTGGTGTCATTTTAAAAAAATTCTTATGTTTTCTTTAAGATGTGCACGCAACTACTGGAAGAACAGACCTTAGCATAGCTCGGCCGCGCTTCTGCTCGCGTTGTCCTGTTGGTGCTACCAAGTTTGGAGTGTATGAAAAAATTACGGCTTTCCTGGGCAACCAGTTCTTTAAAAATTTTCTATATCGGAAACATTGATTTTTATATTTCCCCCCCCTAAGAATGCAGTATATCGTAGATTAATGGGTACAGCTGCAAGGGATGCATCTGCGGCCAGGGGCAGTCAGGTTGGCGTTTGAAGCGCGCAGGTACGAACACCTCCCTCCTATTAAAAAGCGAACCACCAGCACCGGGGACGGAGAGGACGCAGCGTCGAGTGCGCGCTGGGTTTTCAAACATCCAGGTGCCCAGGCAAGAGGATGGAAATCAAAGTAATCCGTGTAATTCAGCGACACTGAGAACACCGACACCCCAGAAACAGGACTCGGCATGTGCTTCCCTTCTCTCTTCGTCCTTCTTTTCCTCGGGTCATCTAAGTCACGGCGTTTACATCGTCCCCTCCTAATCCCTACTCTTAATCGGTGCGCAACCCGCAGCTAATGGAATTGCGGCGCTACCTGGGTCGCTAGCGGAGGAATGCGCTCACGTGCGGCTTCAAGAGCATTGTTCTCAAGGAAATCCCAAATGTGCTGGATGAGGCTCCCGCGCCACTTTCCCCTCCGTATAACGCTGGGTGGTTTGCCTGCAGCCCGAAGCCTTGCACGGCCGTAGTAGGAGGGAATAATAAAATCGCCTGCTTTTGTGAGAAAGGAAGGGAGGGGGAAGGGATTTAAGCAAAGCTGTCAAAAACTATACTACAGGAGGGACCCTGATACAAACCATCCCGGGCTTCTGTTGCAGCCTTATCAGGTGAAAAGCAAAGATACTGCCAGAGCCTGTAATTCCGTTAGGATGCCTTTGATGAATTGGATTAGGTTATGGAAAAATCTTTCAAACTCAGAGTTCTGGTACGCGAGCTTCCAGGAAGTAAATAATTACTCTCAGACAGCAGATAATTAAAAAAAACAACCTGTGAAACACAAAGTGGGAGAAATGGGTTTCATAAGGCTCCTTTTATAACGTAGAGATATTTCGGGGGGCTGGGGGCAGGACCAGCCCTGGTGTAGCAGTGTTGGGTTACTCGTAGGGCCGGGGGAGTGCTTTGCCGGGCTGGAGGAGGTGGAAATTCCAGGCTGGGAGGATGGAAATTGTCACCGGGCATGCCAGGGGGTGATTGACACGCGGGGCGAGGGGAAGGGGACGCGGGGAGCTCAACCTGCGCTTGGCAGCCCCGCCGCAGCTCGCGCTCCAGGAAAATGAAACCCATTCACTCGGGTCAAGCTGCCAGCGGACAAGCTCCTCTTGTTTGTTTATCTTAACAGCAAACCTCGCAAAAATGTTTGTGGTCAAAACTGTGTATAATACGACGTTATACTGGCATTATTAATACCCCATTAAAATAAAGATGTAACTGCGCTTTCGCAAAAAAATCTGAAGCCGGGGAATTTTGCAGGCTGAGGGGTGCTCTGGAGTTTACGAGATTCAGAGATTTGACTTTTCTGTTAACTGTTTTGGTTTGTTAACATTTTAAGGCGAAGGAAATCTCGCTAGCTCCTTGGCATATCAGCTCAGCTGAACCCGAATATGGCTGGCTCACTTCTAGGTTTTATTTTGTTGTTGAACAAACTTCTCGTTTCTCAAAGACGGACGAAAATCCAGAGCGTAACTGGCATTTCTTAGGTAGGAAGGGAAGGTATTTGTTCCACAGGGTTTGGAGATTCTGGTATGTCGAGGCTGGAGGCAAATTACAAAAAAAAAAAAAAAAAAGAAAAAAATCTGTGATACTTTCAGCAAAAGTTTCACAGCCAGAAAATTATACAGAGCCCATCATCGCATGGCGGCGGTGCCAGAAGTGCGGGGAGTAAACTGCAGCATCTGAACGCGGCGGCAAGGATAGTGTTGTGTTTTCCCAATAATTCACTAGGAAATGAGTTTAACATGTGTGGAAAGGAAGGGGCTTACATTTGTGTTGTTGTAAGACATGTAGCATAGGCCCAGCTAGCGGAAGGAGTCGGCTCCAGCTTGTCTCTCGTGAAAGACGAAACACGGTTACACATCTGGTGAGAAAGAGCAGTTCATTTGCCCAGACAGCTCGCTCCGCGCTGCCGCTGAAAGGAGCTATTTTGACAGAAACAAAGCCATGGGGGCTGGGGCAAGCGATTAGCGGGATTCTGCTCGCTAAAAACTCCTTGGTCTTAATGATAAAGAAATAGTAGGAAAGGAAATAAAGAAACCTGGCCTAATCCTCCAGCAGTGTTTAAGGAGGCTTTCAGAAAGTAGGAGTACAAACAAGGGCTTCCATGTAAAACTCCCACTGCACTTTGTTAAAAGTTTCTAAAAAAAAAAAGAAATTAAAGATTATCAGAACAAAAATTAACCCGAAAGCTGCAGGAGTTACTAAAGAGCGCAGCTCCAGCCTCGCTTTTAGGATGAATTCATTTCGCCGTGACACGTGCGCTAGAAGAAGTTAATTTGACAGCGTGTGAGAACGCGGTGCTCTCGTTTAGAAGGTGAACTCACTACTGAAAATCTTAAACAAGCGCTTGGTTTGCTTCCCGGACCTGTGGCTGCACAGAACATTCGGTTTAGTTATAAAGCAAACAACGAGACCTATCGAAAACCCCAATCTAGGGGAAAAAAGAAATCACAATCCCCTAGTTTGAGCGAGGTTATTAATACACAAAGGATAGATGTGAGTGCCCTTTCTTTTGAATAACAACCAATAAAATTGAATTGGTCTTGGTATTGTGTGGATTGTCAGGAATGCTCTTTACCAATCCAAATTTGATTAGGATTTCCTCTTTATGTTTGTGCAGTTCTTCTGCGGTTCAGGAGATGCTGGTGGGCAGCAAGCTGCCTTTAGCTAATCCAAACAGGGTTATTAAGCTGTATACGTATCTCTCGTGGGCAGCTGAAACGCGAACTTCAGCTGGGCTCTGTCCGGCTGGAAGCAAATAATTGCTGAGAGTACCTGGAGGTATAACGAAGCGTGGGTAGTGAGTTTGTAGTCCTGACGCCTCCCCCACTACTTCCTAGAGCGGGTAATGGCTGGATGTATCAAACTGGACTTCACTTGGGTGAGGGAACGTCAATGATAGGAAAACGCACCAACAAAACTTTGTTTCCTTCCAATGGAGATTGACTTTAGACTTGGGAAGATGTCCTGACTCGGGAATTGCCTGATCTCTGTGACAAAGGCCATAAATAATTCCAGAGCCTTTTTTTTTTTTTTCTCTCTCTTTTTTTTTCCCCTCCCTATAATCCTGAATAACTGCGGTTTTGTTATGGGAGTTTCCTGCCTCAAGTACTTCCAGAAATCCATTGGCAATTTTACCTTCTTTGATTTGTAGCTATCTCGTTTTTCTCTGGGTTTTGCTCGTAGACGCTCATCCTCTGTATATCCAGGTGTTGGAACAGATCCATCTTTTCTTCAGCAACATTTCTTTAACTATTGGAGTTTACTTCAGCACCTTCCTTTTAGTGACGGGCTGCTGTAATTTTATCTGTGTCTGTTTTCCAAACCACAGAACTTGGAAATAATGGAGATTCAGATGTAAACCAGAATGATTATAAATAATTAGAAGAGAAGGTAGATTGAGCTGCAGTATAAAACGAAAGTAATTGTGCTCTGTGTAGTTTGGTTTTTTTTCCTTTTTCTTTTGGTTTAATAAATTAAACTACAAATTTTCTTAATTGCCAAACAAAATGTTAGGCCAGCTTTAACCAGTCCTGACAGTAAAACACAACATAAAACCTGCTGAGAGTTATATGTGGTATTTAATAAGAGACAGAGTAATGCAAGGGTTTTTATGGTTAAGTATGAATTCACACCCACAGCATTTGTTTCACATTAGAAAAGGTTTGTAAATCAGATCAATATGCTTGGATATTGTGGTCCCTTAGTGGGATCTCTTATGTCATTTCTTTCATGATATTTGGTTATTGGAAATGCTGCCAAAGTGAGCTCCCTCCATCTATTTCCATTTTCTGAATGAAGCAATTTGTCCTTTGACATAAGAAAGATTGGGTTAGGAAACAAGTGGGGGATTGGATTGGACATGGTGCTACTCCCAACAATTGGAGGTCACTGGGCACTGATGTGGACAGTGGA
>CM050655.1:40996470-41016470 GCA_027574665.1 Rhynochetos jubatus | reverse complement strand
AGGGACATCTTCAATGAGATCAGGTTGCTCAGAGCCCTGTCCCACCTGACCCTGAACACTTCCAGGGATGGGGCATCTGCCATCTTTCTGGGCAACCTGAGCCAGGGTTTCACCACCCTCATCACAAACAACTTCTTCCCTATATCTAACCTGAACCTACCTTCTTTCAGCTTAAAACCATTACCCCTTCTCCTGTCCCAGCAGGTACTACTAAAAAGTCTGTCCTCAACCTCAGTGCGTTGAAGTGTCCAAACTGTCTTTCCTGGAGGGGGAAGAGAGGGTTTGGGTCACCGTAGTGGCCAGTTCACCTTTCCTGTACCACATGCTGGGCTCATCACCTGTGGCTGGGGGTGTGGGCAGGTCTTAGCCCGGTGGGACACAAAGTGTTTCCTGGGAGAAGGGAGCTGTGCCCATGCCGTGGGGGAGGGAGGAGACCCTGGTGGGGGCACAGCGCTGGGGGGAGCTCTGGGCAGTGTGGTGGGCAATGCCGGGTGGTCTGCCCTCACAAGCCGGCCAGGCTGACTGTCCACAGCTGACAAGGAGGAGGGGCTTATGGACACCCACGGTGTGGGCTCCTACATGCATAGGTGCAGGATCAGTCCTGTGGCTGGTTATCACGTGCACCTTCCCAAACGGACCGCTAGCCGAGCAATAGCACAACTTGCTTTGACATAATGTAACCCTTGGAGGCATGACTTGGTGTCTTCTCTGGTGGTGGTTGCTGAATACTGTTGGTAGAGCTAGAATCATGGAATCATTCAGCTTGGAAAAGACCCTCAGGATCACCAAGTCCAACCATAAAAAAAGTTTGGGCCATGGCTGAACATCTGCTCTGAGAGGAGCTGTGTGTTTAGGAAGGGGTGGGGAGGCCGCCAGCAGACCCCAAGGGACTCGCATCTCCCACCAGCCCCCCCCTTGCCCTCTTGTGCCGCCAAGTTGCCGGTCGCCTGCTGGCCGCTTGGGAGATGCACGTCCCAGCAGCGAGCGTTGGATTTCCTCCACGCCAAACAGCCCCTGTAACCCCAAAGTGCCTCGCAGTGGCTCTAATGAAGGAGTGCGAGTCTAGCGTTGCTGTGGCTCTCTGTACTGGATTAGGCCCAAAGTCAGTAAAACTAAAATTACAAACATAAAATAACTACTTACTGGCACAGCATGCATGTTTTCACACATTCCCTCCTATTCCGTGAGCTTTTCTAGAGACAGTAATGTAACAGAATATCCTTGAACATATGGTAGAATTAACAATTGATCCAGCTTCTGGAGCTAATATAACATTTTATTTTGTGTGCTAGCATGTCTACGTGGGTCATTCAATGTACGCGCCTTCACTGAAGTGCGGCCATTTGGGGTTCTTTTCAATACAATTCATGTGACGTAATGTCCATGCCCAAGTAGCCTTGACATATCCCCTTTTATGTATCACTTAAACGTCAGAATAATTTTGACTTCTGAAACGGCAATCGCATCCTCGTTGCCTTTCTGCCACGGCTCTTTGCACGATGAGCCACGATGCGCCATTGGCTCAACTGTGTGTTTTTCATTGCGTTTTTCTGTGATTTCAGGAGAGCTTCCAGTCAGCAAAAATAACTCTACCTTAATTTGCCCTGTTGTGATAAACTAGCCTACTGATTACCTATGATTCCTGCAGTATAATTTTCAGATTACTTGGCTCTCCTGGGTTCTGGTTGTGGAGAGATGCTTCTAGTTTGGCATGACATCATTTGAGCTCCCAAATAATCACAGCCTTAATTAACTGCACATGTCAATTCTGTGTGCTCTACTCCTTGATATGCTTACCTGTGCATTCCTCCAGCACGACAGCGTGATGTACACGAGAATGTAGACAACCCAGTTCGTATTTAAGAAAGACAAAGTAGGCGACACAAAACCAGATAAATAATTGTAACGGCAAGTCATGGTGCCTGTTAATTGCTGCAGTAATAGCAGCCTCGGAGCAGCGCTGCTTTTCAGTAAAGGGCTGAAACTGTTTTTCCTGGCAGGAACTATCACTTCCAGAACAAAATGTTTTTGAAAAATATATATATATATTACCGGAATAAATTCTACCAGGAAGTAGTTAGCAAAGTAGATGTGTTTGTCCCAAATAAAAGTGCTATTTAATAAATAAAAAGAGCAGCTGGACTGACATTTGCTGCAAAACAGCAAACAGTGTCACTTTTAACTTATGTTAACTACTCTAGCTGAGTTTTTCCTGGCTTCATGTATTTCTACTGGCGGAGTAAGAAGGGTTTTAATCCTAAATAGTGTATTTTAATTATTTTCACCGTTCAACTTCTTGCAGGCTACAAAATACCACATTTACAAATAATACGCTGGATTGATTTAAGTATAATTGTTGTAGACCTTAAAAAAATACACAAGTTGGCAACTATTCCACAAGTCCTTTGTTGTTTCAGAGTTTAGCAGTTAAGAACAACACAAATACATTTTGTTTGTGGTGGGTCACAGGTTCAAAGAGACTTTGAAAAAATAGACGGGGGGGATAATTGGGTTATCAGATGCAGACACTGCGGGGAATTGAGCATTATCTCTCCTTAGTGTTAGGACTACTGGGTCACTTCCTTAACTCTCCAGCTCCTGCTCTGTCAGCCTGACAGAAGCCAGATGACTGCAATGGGCTTTTACTGGTTACCACCCCAAAGTTCTCCCCTTCTCCATCCTTCAACAGGTTGATTTTATGAGCCATGGCCATACTAAATAACATCTCGCCTTGCTTTCTCCCCCATTGATTCAACAGTCTTTAATTGCTTGGAACACAAGCCAGATCCTTGGGTTCAAGTGAGTCTTCCCTCGCCTTCAACTGCTGTTACTCATTTCTATTAGACAACATCTAACTAAGATATTGACTTGCACTTTGACATTGGCACTGCTACTGTGTTTGATTGCACTGTCAATCTCAAAAAATCTTTCCAAGTAGCACTAAAACATGTAATTGTTTAACTTCATTCTGCATAATCTTTTCTGTCCAACTCTTGCTGTCACTGTGTCGCTGAGAGAGGAAACTGTACGTTACACAGAGGCGGGAGAGAACGTACAATTAATCGTTTGCAATATTAATTCACTATTTTTTAATATTTTATGGGTATTTAGCATGAGCAGATAAGATACACCTAGCTACAAGTATTCTCAGTCCATGGTGGCAGGACGTTATATTGATTTACACAATAAGCTCAACATATTTTTAAGATGGTTTCGCTTTCGACTGCGTGGCTGTATGACGTTAGTTCTTTGGTAAAGTGTGAGAGCGTTCCCTGTCTGTGTCTCTCGAAGAAAAGAGCTCTAACATTAGCATGCCTATGTTCTACTTCATATATTATCATCATAGTGTTGAGGGTAGGTATTGCTCCTTGAGAAGTAGTTCAAGCCACGTAAGAAGAGTTGGCGGTGCCGGGGTATCTGCTAGAATTAAATGATCCCATGCCCACTGGCGTTGCCACTCGCTGACATCGCGATGAGATGAAAGGTGAAGGAAGGGTCCCTTCGTGTCGCCTGCACTACGCTTGTGTCTGGGATTTATTGCTTTAAAACGTTACTACCCGTGTAAGAAAACAGTGCTAGTAAGCAGTAGTGCTGTGTAAGTAACGCCAAGCGGGATGCAGGGTTCCCATCTTCCAGCAGCTTGGTTCCTTTTGTTTCAGACCTCCCACAGGTCGAAACTGGAACTCTCATGAAATCGTGCCAGTCTTTGTGTGGCGACGTGTCTTAAGGCTTAAAATTAGATGGGTAGCATTTGGTCTTTAGTCAACACTGTTCGAGTCTGAATTCAGAAATCAAGAGGTGAAAGGCACCGATGCACGGAATTTCTCTGTCCTCGTGCAGAAGTGCGTTCAGAGTATTACCAGGTAGATGAGAAAGAAAATAAAGATAGCAAAGAAAAGATTTTCACAAATGAAAATCCATGTTTCAGAGTTTAACTCTTTTAATTAAAACATAGGGAAATCCTGGTGTTTGAATCTTTTACTGTTTCTTTGACGCGACACTTTGAAAACTTCCTTCATTTTGATGATTGGGATTGTTTTTAAACAGATGAAAATAGCACTTCAAATCAATTAATCTTAAGCATTTCAGCTTAATAGTGAGAATTCATTGTCATCCACTTACTTTCTCTCCATACTGAATGTTTAATGCAAGCTTGCTTATGTCTACTCCGTAAATTAGCATTATCCACCCTGTATCTGCTTGTTTCTGAAGAATTATTATACAAAGCCTCATTTTAAGGAGGTCAGACCCCTGCATGATGATTTGTTGTTCATGAATCTACTTTGTGCCAATTTGTGTGTGCATGTGCAATCAGAAGTGACTTGGAGTGAGTGAGATAATAATCATCTGCTGCTGATATGAAGACTTCCTCTATTCGACTACCATGAATCAGGCTGATTCCAAGTGAATGAGATTTTAATCACCTGTCACTGCCGCCAGCACTTTCTCTATATTTATGATAATTTTTTTTGTCTTTTTATTGAAATCAGTGTTGACTGAATCAAGTAATCCTGATTAGCAATCTCACTGTATCCAGTCAAGAGTGAAATGCATCAGAGCATTATTGGTACACTGAACATACTGAAATTGAAAAAAAAAGGCCTAGGCTAAGTGTGTTGGGGTTCGCCTTGGTTATAGGTGAGAGCTGGGCCGCGCGAGCTCCTTCTAATTGCTCCCCAAACTTGAAGGGTCGTCCGTTATCTGCGGCTAAGGTGGAGCGGTGACTGCGGGCGGTGCCTGGCTCAGGGCTGTGTAAGTTACACTCTGGGTCGGTTCTGCATTCGGTTACACCTATTGAGTCTCAATTGGAGGGAGGGAGGTCCTCAGGGTGGCGTGCATGGAAATTAGGGCAATGTAGGGCAGCCTTCCTAGAAGGAGGGATCTCCTTTATCTAAGTTTTGTAAAAAAAAAAAAAAGAAAAATACATCTGTTTAAACAGAGGAACAATGTAACATCCATAAACTGTGATTTGGACCACTTTTTACTGAGTGAGGCAATTATTTATTTTTATATAAGTTCATATTTTTTATTTACTATGACTTTGTTACCATGTGTTGTAGGAAATTTCACATCTTTAATGCTACGGTGGAAAACCCCAAATGTGACAAATAGGTGCCTTGCAAACCCTTTTAATTTTAAAACTACTTAGACCAACCAGTCCTTGAGTGGCACTGACAGACCTGCAGCAGGTTCTGTGACAGCGTCTGCTTCTGTCTCGCCCTTCCTGGCAGGTTGAGAAGGAGGCGGCCCTGGTGGCTTTCAGTAGAGAAGACAACAGGGTGGAAGTTGAAAAAAAGGGGCCATGAAAGTCCCATGTGGTGTTTTCTGAAAGAAGGGTTGGAAGCACGGGCATATTCTGCTTCCTGCTATTCTAAGCCTAAATATGCTGCAATTAGAAATGTCAGTGTTCAATCCAGTCCTCAAATCCTATTTTGCTACATTACATAGTTAAGTCTCATAGGAAATTGCATTGCTAATAGGACAACAACTGGTAGCGCTGCAGAGTGAAAAAGTGACCTTACTGATGTCTACCCAGGCCTGGTCCTCTTGGTCCTGGAGCTGAGGGTTCTCTCTATTCCTTACATTTGTTGTGCTTCTTACGGTTTCTTCCATTCATTTTGTTCAACTGTATTCCCTCTTTTCTTCCCCTCCTCTCTTAAAATTTTTAATGCACTTTTCAAAGAGCTCCTATAAAGAGCCTGACAGCTTCAGGGGCCTCTGCTCGATTGTCTTCATCCACATTCCGTCATTCTCCATTTCTTCTTCTGCCCAGCACACCTGTGCTCCACGATTTTGCCATCCGTCCTCTTCCTTCACTCCGGATTTTGTGGATCTTTGCTCCACTCTAAACTAGTTTGCAGTCTTTAGACTTGCTACCACCATGCTACCTTTTCAGTTCTGTCCTGGTCAGTCATACGCTTCTTTTTCAGATATTTTCCTTCCTTAGTATGGGCATTTAGTATTCCGTGCTGTGCTGACTCTTCTCCTTTGTCTTGTTCCTGTTCATAAAGCCTCGTTTGGGTTCGGTCATGTTTTCCCCTTTCTGTATGTGGTCTCCTTCACCCAAAGAGCTACAACTGTCACCTTTGAAGTGATTTACAGGTCTGTCACTCATCCCCTGACTTGTTTTCCTCTGCAGACCTGTACCTCAATCTCTCTTTTGAATACCCCTTTCAGAAGGTTTGCACTCAACTTGAACTAAATGGGAGCAAAAGCTGACATCAGCTTCAAAAGTTTCGGACGACATCGCTGATGCCATAACTGGTGTCTGTCACCCGTGTCACAGCGGCGGAGCTGTCTTTGAATACATCCCTTTCAAGCTGCAGATAAATTCTTCTCCCCTAATGCCACCTTTTCCTTTTTTTTTTCTTTCATTAAAGGGAAGAATTCTTAGCCTGGGTCTCAGGTTTTCAGCGATCTCCCTTCTTTTATCCTTCTCACCATTTTCCTCTCTGCTTCAGACAGCAGTGGGAACCTTCGCGCCCCTCTTGTTCTGACCATATGAGCCATCGCAGGCTCGGCCTTACCCCTGGCGTTGAACACAAATGGCTTGCCTTGCATGCACGGCCTTTGCAACTTACTCATTGTGTTTATTCTTACAAAGTGTTTGCCTCACCTTTGTCTTTGCATGTCAGCTGCAGCAGTGGTGCCATCACTCATCACCATCAGCCAGTGTACATTTTAAGGGCAGGCTCTTGCGTTCTTCCCCTTGTACAAGATGTGAAAATCCCTTGTCCTGGATGCAAACTCTAAAAACATTACTTTGTTCTCTTTCAGTTGTCTCTCCTTGTTCATATCACTGTGTTTATAGCAAGGTGCAGAGCAGTGCCAAAACAAGAGTAAGCCAAGAAAGAATAATGGCTTCCTCATTATTCCTATCATGTGCAAAAGAATAATTTGGTCTGGAAACACTGGTTGTGGACACATATTCTAGAGTATGTATTTCTGTCTCTGGCCTGTGGTAAAATAGAAAATGGGAGGAGTGTTGCTGTGTGGACCCATAGGAAGGGGAGGTCTTGCAGAGCTGCTCCTGAAGGGAAGAACTGGAGTTCTGCTGTGCTTTCTGCTTGCTCTCTCCTGTCAGTCCTGCACCTCTTCCACCTCCATGAACTGCTTGTGTTGCTCATTGACCATCTTAATTACATTTTCGGACATTTTCTGTCAGGGTCTGTCTTCATTAGGAGTTTTTTTCAGAATTCAGACTGTGAAACCCTTATCCTCACTGAGCTTTCTGGTTTTACCACAAATACATCGCTGTTGATGAACAAAGGGGTCGTCCCGTGGTCCTGCAAATGGATTCCAGTGTCAGTATCACCCTCAACCTTTTCTGTCTTCCCCGGTCACCCCTGGTATGCACCACCCCGTCGCCCCTCCCACAGCTGCAGCCCCACGGGAGGCAATGTGAGAAGGTGGTCTTCCGTGGAAGAGGGAGCCGGGAAGAGCCCGCAGTTGCTCTGGGCAGCTGGTGGCTTCGCCGCAGTGTCCCTTCAGAGCACCTCCTGCTTGCACATCTTTCTGGGGTTGTCTGCAGCCCAATTTTAGGTGTCAGAAGCAGCACCTCCCCCTTCTGCAGCTGCTCCACAGCCCGGAGAGCTCACCATCAGATTATTTTCCTGTGCACCTACATTTTTTCCTTCTTCTTTTCTCGTTTCGTTCTTCTGTTGTAACACCTACTTACCTCACCGCTTAGCCACTGCTTCTTTATCGTCAGATATTTCTTACAGACACCCTCTCATTTGTCACTGAGCCAAGTAAACACCTGTTTAGCTGTTTTGATCCTTCATCAAGAATCAACTTTTTCACCTTTCGCTAATCTTCCGACCATCTTCATTACTTCGAAACCAGCTATTGGCTGCACATTCAGTTTACTAAATAATGCATATGGCATGCACATCCTTACTAGCCACTCTGTACATGACACCTTTTAATAGCTGCCTATGTGTATCTTTTTTACTTTCTCTACAATTATTCTCCTGCAAAATGTACAATTTCTTCATTTCTAAGGATGTGTTTCACTTTCTTAGTGAGAATTTCAGGCATTAATGAGCACTGATACAGCCCACCTCCCACCCAAAATACAAGTTTTGGCAGAAAAGAGCATAAAGAGAAATTAATAAATAATTTTTTTGATGCCCCGCAGGCTGATTTCAAGAGATTACGACAGTTGCAGTGGAGTTCCCTATTTGCTTTACGGATTTGTGCTGGTGGTGCTGTGCTGGTGACCAGCCACTGAAGGCTGTAACTGGGGCAGATCCCCAGTGTAGAACAAGTTCTAGTTATTTCTGAATTGTCATTAATATTTTTCTTTTCCTCATTTACTAATGGGCTCAGTTTCTCTCTTGTCTTTTTAGCATATAAACAATTACATTAAAGGGATATTCTTAAGGTTGCAAAGGCAAGCATTCAAATGTAAAGCAGACAAACAAAATTGCTATAATAAAGGTAACCCCCGTAAGCTTTGTTTGGACTCCCTGTGCATATGCATTAGGATATTGGGTTTAGTTCCATAATCAGAAACAGAATTTCCCCCCCTACACGATCCCTACCTCATTCAGCACTATTCAGTCTTTTTTTCCTTCATTGTTCAGCGTGTGGTCCTCTTATGCCTTCGTTACTGAACACTGCTCAAGCCTCGCCTCACAAGACCCCACCAAAATTTCTCCCTGAGCCATCTTAGAGAGCTCACCGCTGTCGTGTCGGTCTGCAACAGAAATGTACTTCTGCGCTGTCCTTATCACATGAAGTATCCCTCGTTTAGAAACGGGAAATGGAAGCACAGAGACGTTAAGAATTAAGTAGCTACGTGTAGCTGTAAGTGCTGCACAGGAGAAGTCTAGGATCTGCTTATTCACAGCCTGTGTAGCGTGCATGCACGTTTAAGTACGTATGTAGGTGCAGTAGGTACCTTCATGTAGGTGCGTACATAAATGGGCATTTTCTATGTCCAAACTGCAGCTGTTTTCGGCTTCAGTTGCAGCAATATGCACAGATCCTAGTCTGGGGTTGCAAGTCAGGCACTGAAAAAGGAGTCATGCAGAATTAATCATCACCTATAAGAATTTTGGTGTAAGTAGACCTGGCTCAAATTATCAGCTGAGGGAGAGTTAAGGCGGCATACAGAGGTTAGCTCGTTACCGTAAGCATCTCTCTTTCAAGGTCCTGACTTACTCTTTTCCCAATTTTTAACATTATCAACAAGGTTTGAGGGGGGATGATTACAGAAAAAATCTTGAATCATTCATTTCAGTTATATGAGGAGTGGTCTTGTAAAAAGTCGTCTTAGCTCCATAATCACACGGCATCTCAGAGCGGCTGGTAAGGGTGTAAAGTAAGGTCCTTCGTGCAACTATCGACGTTCTTAAGGAAAGCTGCTCTGACACCTTGCTGTTCAGTCTGAGCATTCAGGAAGAATAGGAAGGACGACACAAGAGGTAGACACCCTTTAAGGAAGGATCATCGTGGGGAAATAAGTGTTTTCCCAAAGCTGGAAAGGAAGATGGAGAGACTGTGAGCCTGGGCTTAGGGTAATGGACAAAAGGAAGGGAGCTGAGAAGGGGGAGGCGGCAAAGTTACACCGAGTGAGAGGACCAACAACTGCGTGCAGGTAGGGATGGACAGGGAACAAGAAGTGATGAATAGGGGTGGTTCCCATCAAAAAGGTCCTGGGCTATCTGCTCTCCCATTCTGCTAAGTACCCTATTCCAAATAGAAGGTGACACCAAGGTCGCATATTGCCAGCAGACAGATAGGAATATCAAAAAAGAGCTACAGAGGGTCTCAAATACAAGGAGTTAACCAGGAAACCATGGATTCTAAAAAGGACAGGGAAAAAATAAATGCAAGGAAGTTGCTGAAGTTATTAAAAGATAAGATTTACAGGCAAGTTCATTTCAGTCGGTTGGGTAGCCAATCAACTACTGTTGCTAATTGGATTAGTTGCCAAAATAAGCTAAGAATGGAACCTTCCCTTTTCTTATTGTTAATGCTTTCCAGGGAAAAAGTCCTTGCGGACTAAAATTAAATCTTTATTTCTAGCAACATAAAATTATCCTCTATAAAGAGGAAGAACCTTAACACTTAGTTGTACCTCCCCTTCTGCAGATCTTACAGTGGTTAACAGTCTTCTGCAATTACAGTGTGCTGTGAGATGGAACATTCCTGTTCCTCTCCAAATCAAGCGGTTTGTGGCAGATGCCTACTATTGTTTCCCTTTATTTTGTCATTCTTTCTTGTCCTTTCTCGAAGAATTTCGTTGCTACATTTTCCACAGTTGACTTACAGCTTTCTGGCAGTATAAATGCTTCTGACATAATGGAACAACCCTAGAGAAAGCCTTAGGTAATTTCAGAGTGCCCCTTAATGTGGAGAATCCTGAGCATTCTCCCATCAAGTGTTTTTCCTAAACCAGCACAACTGTTTCCAAAACAGCACTCTCAGAAGGAAATCAGTTCCTCTCTCGCTGCTTTATAAAAGTGCATCTAAATAATAACCTGCCAGTAAGTCACGTGTAACACAGGCTCTGTGCTGCATTCTTCTCCCCGGTAAAAACAACAGGTCCACTGAAGCATGATTCTTATTGTTTGCTTTGTATTATTTTAATCTTTGTATTAATACGTCATATCAAACCTTTCTGGCAGCTTACGTGATATGAACTTTTGCATAAGGTACCCAGAGCAGCCCTGAGTTTCCAGCTTAAGTAAGCAGGTTGTTTCTCGGGAAGATCTGTTCTTCAGCTATTGCTAACTCCCATCTGAAGGCAGGATTGGTGAATCTAGGCTCTGTCTTTAGGTTTTTGCCTTAGATTTTTATTTCAACAATGAAAAATCCTGTAACTTAGTAGTGGAGATGCTCTGAGGTCCTTCATAAAACCTCATCACAGGTGGGGGACAGAGGGTGGGAGTAAAGCATTCGATGACGTTGTATGTGAGTCTCTCCAAAGGACAGAAAACGTCTTTGCTAATGCTGTTGAGAAGGAACGCACGGAGTGATACAGCTAGGACTTCCGAAGGGGAAGCCTTGCGCCCAGCTTGGGCTGCTCGCACCCAACTGCCAAATGACCGAGCTCACCGCAAGCGTGGCCTGACCTGCCTGCTGCAGGGCGGGACAGGATGCCTGGGGCAGATGCTGTGCTCATGAGCCATCACCCCTGCTCCGTGCAGTGGGTGGTGTGTTCACCAGAGAAGCTCAATTTGCTGCAGCTTGAATCAGAAAAAAAAAGTCTTTTAGCAAATTATTTTAAATGAGCTGAAGTCGACTCTCTCTTTTTTACGCTCCGTACTTTAATTAAAGTCCCTGGATAGGTTCTTTCTCACAAAAGCGAAACTCACGCTGGAGTACCTCACAAAACAACAGGCTGTTACTATCTGTGGAGATGGTGGCTGGAAAAGTGACAGTTCGGAGGAACGTGAAAGATACTCACTTCACAGTCTTGCCTAAAGGATGAAATTAGCCTATTCGTTGTGTCCGCTGTGGTGTGAAACCCTCTTCCATTACCAATGATTTCTGCTTTCGCTAGTGAATGGCGGTAACGCAGAGCTCTGTGCAAAACGAAAAACGTGTTCAGTTGATACATACATTTCCCATCTGTCAGAGGAAAACACACTTTCTAGACACAGAGAGTGGGGAACGAACTTCAAAGGGTAAACTAGTTAGAAGAAAGCACCTTTTCAAAAAAGTCTCCCTTAAAACGAGGTCAAGACTTTATTCTAATTAATAGAGAAATCACATTTGGATGATTAGTTTGGAGCTCTTTTTAAGTCTAGTGTGAAAAAAGCCCATCAGTATGCTACCTATGCAGGAAGTGGCATAGCCATGCCTGAGCGTGCAGGCGTCCTGAATCGGTAGCACCGAGAAGCAGCAACTGTCCCATCCATCTCGACGGACAGAGAGCTTTGAAAAGCTGAAGTTGCAAATTACATCTCATGCCTGTCATCAAACCATTATCAGCTTCTTCACTGCTGAGTCGTACAGATATCGAGAGACATTTATCTCTCCCAGAAATCCTGCCTCAGATTAGGTGCCAACATTTCCACCTGTTTCTTACTCATCAGTTGAACTTTGTCCTCTGTGGAAGCGGGTCTTACGAATACATTTTGGGTATTTTTAATTTGAGATTCATTGCAGAACGTGAGCATTTATGGACAATGTAAAATTTCATATCAAACTAAGCAAGAGGGAAAAAATACCATAATTTATTTTTAAGCATTTGAATCGAAGTATTTGAATTCATTTAGCATACCTGAAGTTCTCACAGAATCTCAGAGGCCTGTTACCCTACAGGGGGCAGAGACCTTACTGCAAAATACCGAGGGTCCTACATGCACCCAATAGACAGAGACTGCTCTTCAGGCAGAGCCCAGCATGTCAAAGAGGAAGGACGGTTGACTGTTTGAAGGTGCAGACTGAAATAGTTATCCAAAATGGATCTCATCAGATAAAATATCCAGCCAGCCATCTGATAGATGTCTGGATTTTAAACGGTTGCCTGATGTGGGGAGCAACCATCAAATACTCATCTGGTTGTATCTCCATCGAGCCGGGATGTGCGGGTACTTGCCGGTGGTTTTTGATAAAGGAGACCACTCTGCAAGTGCTCAGAGATGACCCAAAAGACTACAAAACCCAGCTGAGCCACATTTGCGGCTAAATCCGATCCAGCTGTGTGGAACAGTGCTTATTATCAGGAAAGTTTGGGGAGATACCCAGAATGTCATGCAGTTCTACTAATATTAGCTTTAGCAACTCACAATTATAATGACTAATTGGAGCCATCACTCATTGCTATTGAGTTCCCAGGTGAAAACTATGGACCAGAACCTCCATTAGCATAAATTAGCATTGGAAAGTCAATTAAGTTACACTGATTTTACACTAGTTTTAGTGTCTTTCATAAGGCTGGGGGGAAAAAAAAGACCCATTTCTGACTTCAATTATCTGTATTTTTTCCCCTCCAAAGCAAATTTTTGTTACATTCCTTGACCAGTCTCCACAAACACGCACATCTTCAGCCAGAGTACAGCACCGATGTGGTTTTGCTAAGCAGGGCAGGCTTGCTTATCCATATTCTTGCACACAAGCTGCGCCTTCCAAGGCGATTTTGGTGAGCTGGGTTGTGGCTGCGCTCTCAACATAGGATTCAGGCTGGATAAAAGAGTGTTTTCTGTAACACATCTCTTCCGGGGCACTTGGTCCCATTCCCATCACATGTGTGGAGAAGGTTTTTTTTTCTGTCTTGTGTGCATGTAAGCAAGGGGGAGAAAAGGGGAAATATGAAAAAAAGGGTAAAAATATGCAACGTGACTACTTGCACTGATTTAAGCAAAAAAGAACGTGACCACTTGCATTATAATTATAAATTACTGCGTTATATTTATAAATTAGTGTGTGAGTACCTAAATACATAGTTATAAAGAAAGAACATTTTTCAGTAACATAAATCTTACTGGAAATCTGGCAGAAAGGTACAGAAAAAAATCTGCAGGTTGCTACATGGTGCAAACTTCAAGCAGATGACTCTGAAAGTTTTACCCTAACTTGGAGTTATCAGAGACATTCAAGAGAGTGTTCCTGCAAAGACAGGCATGTGAAAACACCAGGAGTTTATCAGCCCCCTCCTTCAACAGAACTATACAACTGAATAGGATTGGGTGAACTATATGACAGTGAAAATAAAAATTAATGGCAGCCTAACGAATCCATTTTTGAACCAAACGGTGCATAGGTACTGTCTTGTGTTCTCCTTTTAAAAATACAAACATTCACCGTGGTATTGTACTCAGGGTTTGGGCTTTTATTTTTTTAAAGATACCTTACATCTGCAGAGACAGAGCAGTGTCTGGCTGGCCCCGTGCCAGTTCAGGGACAGAACAAGAGAAGAAGCCTGAGGTCTGCTGAACAGAGCGCAAGTGTGTCTGACGTCATGAGAAATTCCCCATAGCGTCATTTTTCACTTACAGTGGCACCAGCATATCTGTCCTGGTCCATATGGAAACGCTCACACCAATTTGCAGGCAGAAGACACGAGCTGAATTTTTTTTTCCCCTATCTGAAGCATGTTTGTACGGTTCAGGTGTTCCCACAAATATTTCAGTAGGAACAGCAGAGTTTCGGACGGGGGGTGGCAGGTTTCAATCATCGTGTGGGGACCAGGGCCGACGTTTGGTCGCATTCTTCAGTCATTGCGGTGTTCCTACGGGAGGTCCTGCCCTGGTGCGCCCCTGCAGTGGTGTCTGGGGGAGTCCTCCCCCACGGCCCAGGGAGCTGCTCTGGGTATGAGGACCTCAGAACCTCATTCCTCTCCCAAATCTTCACCCCGGGATCAGCCTCATGCCTGTACCCACAGCATCCGTGGTGACCTGGATGTTTTCTGCATCCCAGCAGCTCTGCCACCCTGTGCCCAACACAAGCTGGTCCTTGGCAGTGCTGGAACCAGCTCTCCCTCCACCCCTCACTCTTCCAACCCAAATATTGCCATCCTGGTCCCTGTGGTGGGCTCACCTTGCAGCAACCCAGGCCCAAACGCACACGGCGATGCAGCCACTGGCAGTTACACACGTGGGTTGGGGTTACTCTGCTCAGTAACTCTACCTGCTGTCCCACTTCACTTAAGCATCCCTCAAACTGCCTTGGCTCTTGGTAGGAATTTTTTTGGATTTCTTACCTCCACCAGTGTGAACTAGGTAACAGATGACTGCAGTAAATTATTCTGGATTAAAACGCTTTTGTAGGCCTCGCCTCTTGACTGTCTCTGTGTACGTTGCCCTTCAGCTAACGTTCCTTCTTCCGCGGAGCATCCGTGACCTCTAGGTATCCCCACTCAACAGACTTGGCTGATGTCAGGTGTCACACGGGAGGAGAAATCTTTCTAATCAGATCCTTATATTTGTTCTCTCTTGTTTTAGTTCTACCTAGATATTATTTCAGTTATTGCTACTAAGAGTTTGGGAGGTACATTGTGTATGAGAAGGGGTCTGTAAATATAGCGTTATTGTGTAGCTCCTCATAACCGAGGGATTGGCATATATTGTCCCGTTGAAAACAGTGTCCCAAATCACAGCTTGCAGTAAGACAGATGTCTTTGCTCAGACACATTTTCCAATACACTTCAGCCAGAATCGGTTTATGATGGAAGAAGACTTTTGTGGGTAAAGCCATCAAGAACAGACACATAACTGTTGTTCTCCTGGCTGTGAGAGGACTAAGTGAGACCTGTTAACCAGCTTTGGCATGCAGAACCCTCTGGAGTTCAAGGAAATGTGAGGACAGCCCTGGGACTGCTTGGCAGTGACGAGAAGTCATTTATCAAGCGGTTATTTGATAACGTCCGTTCACGTACCAGGCGAGCGGAGCGGGTCTCACCAGGTACCCGGCACCTCGCGGGCAGGCTGGGGGCTCTGGCACGAGCCCCTCCTCGCTGCTGCCTGCTGCCTGCCTCCATTTCAAAGCCATTTTGAGACCTTGCAGGGTGTCGGGCAGGGTGCCTGGGAGCGCAGGGGAGCTCCACCTGCCCGCACATCCCGGGGTGAGGCCAGGACACCATGCACGGGCCCGAAATACTGCGCACCCAGTGCACTGGCGTGGCTGGGTGCAAGATGAGCAGGAGAAATTTCAGAGTGTAGGCATTAAAAAAAAAAAAAAAGGGCCCAAATCGAGCCCATAGATGGTAATGACAATGTTTTGTTATCTTTATGTTGTTTTCTTTGCATGCTTGTTAAAAAGTGGAGTCAGAGTGTCTGAGACGGAGCCCTAACAAGTTCCTTCTAATCAGCCCCGGAATGCTTCTGTCAGGCACAAGAAAAATGCTCAGCTTGAACAAAGCTGCATTTTTCCCCCAAGAAACACATTTGTTTAAAGATTGGCCTGTCAATTTGTGAATCAACATTTCGGCTTTTTGCTCAGACATCATGCTTTTGCTTTTTTTTTTTCCCCCAAGAAGGGGAAATAATACAAAGCTGCTATTTGTTGTTTGAAGGAAGTAAACTTCATCAGGTCGACTTAGATGTGTGCTTCAAATGTCACTCAGTACAGCTTTCTTGTAATGAAACGCTGCATACAGATTTCTTCCTTTAGGCTCAAGGGGATTAGACCCAGTAAAAGAAAAATTCAGTCTTCCTTGCTGTGGTGCATCAGAGTGAGAAGTTTAAAATCCACAATTTATTCAAATATTGATATTTCTACTTGTCAGAAGAGAGGTGCCTTGAAATTTCCACTGAGCACTGTTGTCAGAAGAATTGCAAGAAATGTGTCAGATAATTCATAAACGGAGTTCACTACTGTGAAATCAGTTGGGAACAGCAAAAAAAATATATTCTTGTCGATGTAGAATAGGGGCAATATAACAGAAAATAGCACTCACTTTTCCATCATGTCAAGCAAATGCTCAATTTGGGCCAGGTATTTTTTTTTAAACAGCTTGCTGCTTCTGGAGAAGCCCACAATGCATGAAAAATGTGTTGAGTTGCGCTTTGTAGACAAGAGATCTGTTTGTTGGTTTTCCCCTCCGAGACCGGTTCCCATCCCACCCAGCCCACGGCTGCTGGCGGGGAGGGCCTGGTTCTGCATGTGGTTTGCATTAAAGCCTTAAAAAGCTGTGAACGACTGGGGTAATGATGTAAAGCGCTAGTGTAAATTCCAAACTGTTGATAGCAGTGAGGGAAGCTGAAGAAATTTTCTTAGTATTTTTTAACCCCCCGCCATGTGTTGAAGTCATCTAGCCCCTTCCCTTTGAGGCCGGAGGAGCGGGGAGCACCGGGCTGCTCGGCACGCTGGCAATCCCTCCTGTTTTCTAAAAGTACTGCTTGGTGCTCGTAGCAGGATGCTGCTTGTGTTTTGATTTTTGCTAGATTCGAGCTATGAAAATGAGTGACGTCAGGAGCAGGCGATGCTGCGTTGGTGCAGCTGCTTTGTGGCAGGGCTGTGCAGAAGAAGGGCTCGCTCCGAGCCGCGGCGCTGACAAGCCTCTATGCAGATAACGAACAGCAGAAGAGCAGAAACTGGGGCAATAGAAAAATGTTCCTGTGAAAACACATCCCTCGTTGCCGTACGGTCGCCTGGTTCACAGGGCTGCTGACAACCACATCCTGGTGCAGCTCCCAACCCATCCGGCTGGTGGGGATACAAAAAATAGGATGAAGTGGAGTCGTAGTGGGCTCAAAGGGCTGCCCGAAGCACCCTTGTGCGCACAGGTTTTGTAATGGGCAACTCCTCAAAATGTTTCCTGTTTTCCATTTAACGCATTAAAAATGCATTTTGTGTGATTTTCTTACACTTTTATTATGATACCTTTAAAAAATTGATAGCTTAGTTAAAGCTTGTGTGAATATTTTAGGAATACCCTTAAAATAACAATCCGAGTCTTTTATTAGTATTAAAATAGCTCACTACAGCATCTGTGCTAGTAGAGGCATTCCGGTGATCACCTTCCTTTGATTCTTTTTTTCTTTAAATTCAGTACATACAAAGAACCTGAGGCTGGCATTATTCTTCTGCAGAGGAAATTCAGCTAAATAGGGCAAAATTTACTTCTCCCGTACCGTGGTTAAACTCCAAGAAATAAAGGAGAACCGATTTTTCTGCGTGCTTATTTTGCAGCAGCAATTCCGGCTGCTTGAACAACCCTTGCCTGGAACCCCCGGTTAGAGAACCCACGGCTCCTTTCCCCAGCATTTTCAAACTGGTTTCTTTCTATCCGTGAAGTTGAAACCGTTTCCTAATCCCCATTTCATCAGCTCCCTGTATTCTTTGCTTGCTCCAGAGTGGACACTACCAGAGGCTGACATCTTTGGCTCGTTAGAGCATAGATGCCTGCAGAAGCTGACGTTTTCCACGCCTGCTTGCAGCCTATTTTTCCTTTACACCCATTGCTTACTGTCTGCTCGGTGTCTGGGCGAATCTGTCATCTGTGCCAGAGCACAGCCCGCTGCACCACTGACAGTAAGAAGGTAAACGCTTGCTGCCTGAATCCCCCATTAACTTTGTGAAGCGTATTGATTTCTTGTAAAAATAATGATATTGACAGGCTTTCCAGGAGTAATTGTTTCCAGAGCACAAAGGTCAGTGCTGAGAGTGAAGGGTTTTGGAGCCGGGGTACTCCACAGACATTTGTGCAAAGTGCTGGGGGATGGATGGAAACAAATAGCAACAGTTTGAGACTTTAGAAATTTAAGCACATTGACAAAACACCTAGTAGGGGGCTGGCAGCATTATTGTACTCATGAGTCATTAATAGCAAACAGCTCGCTTTGGACAACATCATTGTTTGGCACAGGGAGATTTGTAGACAAACAATAGCAATAAAAGTAGCTCCAGCCTCCGCTGAGCTAAGGGGCTCCTGCTCCCGGCCCTCTGAATTCGCCCTCAGAGTTTCTCTGCTTCCCCAGCAATGGCCCAGAAACCCCTCGGAATAATTTGGGGCAAATTCCTTCTGCTTTTCTGATAGGTGCTTTTGCTTGTAATAGAGCATTTGGAAAAGGAAAAGCAAACACAGGCAGTTGCCATTGGCCTGAATTAATTGGACTGCTGGAGATTACCAGGCTGTTAGCGATACAGCATCCTTGCCCCTTAATGCAGCCTGACCCCTCGGCCCCAGCCAGCGCAGGCTCGGAGAGGTGGTCCTGGGCATGGACACCCAGGAATCAGGAGCTCCCCGGCCTTGTGTGCTGTGGAGGAGCAGTAACTCACCCCCAGCTGCTGAACAAACAGGCATTAGTTGGGCCATAGTCTTGCTGGAAACTAATTGTGTTTGAAAAATGAACTGCGGTGGTAAATTGCTTGTAGTTGTGCTATGCAGCCGGGCAGTATTCATGAGGCTGAATGTCCATCTGTTTGTCTGTCTGTCCGGAATTTTCCTCCTCAGAGCACAGCATGAAAGGACTGGAAAATGTCCTTTTGCTGTACTGCAGCATCCTCGAGCTGTACTGTCCGCTCGGGACAATGCAGGCAGGGATGCACGGCCATCTTCCGAGCCACTCCTGAGATAAAATATAAAGTACAGACCATTTCCTGGATAAAACGTGCACCAAAAATGGGAAGAGAGAAGAAAGGAGGCATTTTTGTAACTATTGTCTATTTCTAAGCTACTATTACAAGTGGCAGCTGAAAAAACAGTGATTTAATTTCACGTTAATAAGCATAGGTATTTAAACGTTTTTTATTGCTTTTCCCTTTATACTGAATAGTTGCTAATGTTTAAACCTTTGTTGCTATTTTTAGACAGTAAAAAAGTTATTGGATTAGCCAGCCCCTCATTAAACCGGGTTCGTAAGAAAGCATGCTACATTTGTACCAGTGACTGTGCCAAATGGAAGGATAAGACCACGATTACCTTTCTTAGTGGGGATGCCTGGCATGAGAAATGCAAACAGGATAGCCTTCCTGGCAGGTTTGGGAACCAGAAAAATGATTAGGGCTGTGGTGCCAGCATTACATCATTGTGTCTCCTGATAAGTTGTTTTAATATCGTTACTGTTATTTGCACGCTGCTTGCAATATCCTCGGTTTCCTGAGCTTGGCCACTCGTACGAAGACAGGCTCTCGTGATGAGGAAGTGATGAGCACCTAGAAAGGATGAAGGAGCGGGGTACTAGGGATATGAAAAATGGGGCTGGAGAAGCCTGGTTAGGCATGGGGCCGCTTGCTCTCCTCATTCCCAGCCGAGCGAGGTAGCGGCGGCTCACTCCGTGCCCACCCTGGCCCGGCAGCTCCTAGGAGCAGCGATGGAGAAGGGACATTCCAACAGGTAGCAGTGATGCGCTCGGAGCCAGCTCCTCCGCCTGGGCAGATTTGATCGTTGTGACTAATGAACTACGGCACAGGTTTATCAGATACCTGATAAACAGCAGTTCTGCCGCCGATCCCAGCTCTGTTTGATTTTCCCCGGGAGCACCAGCTCATGTCACCGGTGGCAGGCATCTCCCAAAGCCTGTCCCCTCTCTCGCTGCCATTTAGGAGAAGATTTGTGTTCGCCCTGATCCAATAAACCCGGCGGAGGACGGCCGGGTGGC
>CM050655.1:40986470-40993970 GCA_027574665.1 Rhynochetos jubatus | reverse complement strand
ATTGTGGAAATCAGTGTAGGAATCAATCCTGAATTCTGCACAACAGCCGAGTGTAGAGGTATTAAATTAATAAAGAAATGGCACTACAAAGCTCAGGAGCAGGGATAGTTCGGGTTCTGCTTTGCACTGCGGCTCGTGTTCCAACCAGGTGAACCATCTACAGGTTCCTTTTGTGCAAGTGCAGAATTTTAAAAAGGCAGAAACTGGCCAGGCCTCCACAGGGTCACGGCCAACAAGCCAGCGATGATGGGTTTGGATGAAGCAGTTGGAGCCTATGACTGCCGCCCGTACACACTCCTGAGAAAGTAGGCCAGTCATTAAAAAATTACATCATTTGAATTTAACTATTCTTAAGGAAGAAAATAAGGATGCAGTGAGAAATAGAGGGAAATCAGTGCAATCTCCTGGCTTGATAAAGCTCAGCAAGATGGCCATCTTCCCTTTCTGAAGGCTGCCCCAAGCCCTTCTCCAGGCATTCTCTTTTTGGCATCACCAGAACAAACTCCTAGTTCTGCCTCTACAATCTCAGATGGATTTGTGTCCCGGATTAGCATTCACTCTGAAATAAGGAACAACCGATTCAAACAACAGAGATAAAACGAAGTAGGTTGATGGTTTGGTGAGGACAGCACCTCGGTAAGCCAACTTCAGAGCTTGCGTAGCGGTCAGCGCCGTCTGTTTAGAGGACAAGGTTCGTGTTAATGCTGGGTGTGTGAAAGTATTTTTCAAAATATAACTAAAGTGTCAATGCCAAAGCGATAGTGAGCGACTCCTCTTAAGTAGAGCTTCCCTCCCTTTGGAGATCTGCTTTAAGGCTGCGGGTACACTCTAGTTTTGTTTAATGACTCGGTGGTGGTGTGAGCAACGCATGCAGTAAGAGTTGTAATTATTTTCTCTTTTAATTATTCGCCCTACTGTAATATATGTGGTCAGGATATGAGGAGCTGTACATACAGAAAGCTCCAAGTAGCTCTGTGGATGGATGGACTAATGTTTATAGCTTTCACCTGCAGAAGGCAGACTTCTTCTATGTAGTTGTCACAAGGTGGTGTCACAGATACCACCAATTGTCTAGAAATTAAGAAAAACCCCACTATAAAAAACTGCAGTAAAGGTGCCGCATCTGACGGTAAATGATAACTGTTCACTAGTGCCCAGTATCTCCTTTTATTAAAGACTGTGAGTCAGCAAAGTCTTGTATTTTTCAGTCCTTCATTTAAATTTTTCAACTTTTTAACATCAAAAAGACTCTCTTCTTAAAAAGGATAAGGATAGTCAAAGATGGAGAGGACTAAATAAATCAGGCTAAATATCCCTTGAAAGTGTAGCTCTACCACTAGGATTATCATCAAATAACAAAACTAGATGCTTTATACTCTGGATAATTCATAGTAGGAGAAGAGCCAATAATGAATTTAAATGCCAGAACATGACTTTTTTGTCTTGTGATTGTTCCTAACTGGCAGGTACTGGGCTGTAGGGCTTGAGGGCAGGGCACCGCCTTCTCTTTGGAGCTTTCCTGCTGAGAGCCAGGCAATATACCTCCCCCCCTGCTTTCTCACCGCCAGCAGCGTGGAGCACAGGATCATGGCGCATGGAGACAGAGGCAATAAGAGAAAGAAATAGAATAGGCTGTGCAAGAAGAATGTTTTTCTAACTCTGAGCTCACGTATTATGCTGCTTTCTGGAACCGAAGTCAGAATTTCTTGAGACTTAATTTTCTGTTGCTTTTAGCTGATAGTTGTGGAAACCCTCGACGCTGCTAGTCTCTTATGGCTAAATTATGTGTTCAGAGTTAGCCGGAGTATAGATTTAGTCTTGCTGCTGTTGCACAGAGTCCATTGTAAGATAATTTGTCCCACTCAATTAGACTAAGTTGTCATGTGAGAAGTGCTGAGCTACCACAGCCGGGCGGCCGGCGGCACCCAAGTTAGCTCGCTCAGAGTGAGCGCCCAGGCAAGCACACGACCCAGTAGCGGGCAAACAGTGGTAATTTACTGGCTGGGTAGAGGTCTTCTGCAGCTCTGTTTCTCCTGATGCTTCATAGAGAAGGCTGGATGGTTCCAGGTAACAACATTTCTATCTTCCAGAGTAGGAAATTACGCAGAGAAATATGCTAAGGAACGTGGAAAATCAAACACTGACTGCTTCATTTCTGGCAGCGTGAAAGTTGTTTGTTGTAATCCGAATTTTAACCCCTTTACAAACACAAGAGCTGGTAGGGTCCTTAACTGGATGAGGACTTCTTGCTTTCATGACCCTTTCTACAGCTGGTGCCCTCTATGGTATTTTTGAAGGCGTGAATCGGGATTCTGTAGTGAAGGAGACTTATCTGTGCCTTCTGTTCATCGCTGAAGTTAGGTGATGGTTAGTGTCCAAGACAGGAGGAAGGAAAGTATCACTCCTCCAGTTGAGTCCTGCTGACCCAGTGAGTTTCGTTTCAAACATTCCCATGTCTATTTCTGTCACCTATTTTCTATGTCATCTCGGACGAGTCATAACCAGTTTCTCGGCGTTGCGGCATCCTTCTCTGTCTAGTCACTGTTTAACAGCCACACGGAGCTTTAATTGTCGGCATGCTGAGCGCTCACTGTGCGTCTGCAGGACCTGGCGTGAGGACTACGCTATGAAACACTTTTGATTGTGCAGGGTAACCGGGAGGTGGGGCAGAGGAAAACCTTGGAAAATACAAAGTATGACCTAAATAAGACATTAAGGGATTTCAGCTGGAGCATGGCAGATCGCGTACTGGTAAGCAAAGCTGAGCGTAGACCTCCTGTGGCTTGTGCTGGTCCAGGTGGAGCCAGCCCAGAGGTCTGGGGGGCTGGTCCGTTGGCTGCACCGTGTTAAATCACACCCGGGTGGTCAGAATGGCACCCAGCCCGGCAGAGCTGCTTTCAATCTCTTTGTACTTCACCCCAGCTGAAAACCAGTAATACAGCGGTAATTTCACCTCCTAGAAGGGCAGTGCTGTTAATTTTGAAATGCTTAAATGTGATGGGGAAAATGTCTATAAGGGGGTTGATAAGACATTGACTTAATAAATTACAAGGTTAGGAAGATGTGCCCTGTGGAAGTCACGGGGCTACATATTTTTCAGGGAATATAAAAAACGTGTGAGGTAATGTTAATCATCGTTCTCCAGCCTGTACACTGAGCAGGACAGCTATTCTACATGTGAGAAAGTGATAAAGTATAATCATATCGTTTAATACTTATGAATCAATACTGTGTGAAGATTGTGCAAGCATTTCTTAACTTGTGGGTAGCTGAGAGTGAGCATTTCTTTAACGTAAAGTCTTTAATTTGCAGATACACGATATTGAAAGTAGCAATAAAAAGCTTGTACTTATTTTGGGACATTTACAAATTGATGTGCTGTTCCATTTCGAATGAGTCTACAAATCAATGATTTTATCCTCTAACCACTATAATCATAATTTGCCAGTTGTTTAGTTGGAGGGACTTTTTAAATTAAAAAAAAAAAAAAAAAGAGAGATCATAATCATTATACCAACAACAAGACTGATTAATTAATTAGCCCTCACTGCGATATTTAGATGTACCAACTTTCAAAGTGTCCAGTATGAAGCTAAATTACTTCGCTGTTGTTCTGGCTTGGCGTTTATGGTAATTTGTCAAGCCTATATGCAGTAATGGATTGACTCATATAACGAAGGCTATAATTGCAGCTGTTAGGTAGGCCTTCTTTATCTCAGCCTGTCTGAGTCCCCATTCCTGCATGATTTCTTGCTGTGCCGAAGCCATGTGTGTCTTGTTTTGTTTTAATACATTACTGACCCAGGGTCTCAGGTTACTGGGGTTCCTGTCATACATTTAGTTCCACTCTCATAAAGCATTGCACAAAAAATGCTGGAACAAGGTAACAATCATTGCTCAATATACTAAGTATAAATGTCAGAGTGTAAAACTTGACTGCAGGAGAACAGTGTAGGGGGAGATAGTAATTGAAAATAGGACACTCTGAGCTGTAATAGTGAGGCTGTGAGTTATAAGGGCTCCTACGGCATCATGCAATATGTCTGTTATGTCTTGTTCATCATTAAAAGCTTGATACCAACCATCTCTTTACTACATATATTACGCTACATCGGCGCATTTTCTTCCGGTGGCTAAAAATGCCCTTGCAGACCTCACCACGTCCCGTTCGCAGCCGTGATGGCAGATCCAAAAGGAGCCCCGGCATCCTCACTGGCATCGTACAGGAGCTGGCGCTGGGCAGAAAATTTAGGAGAACAAAGCGTCTGTGTAGCTGTTTAGTACCTTTAAACTATCTTCTTCTTCTGTGATCCTATCTGGACCCTGACACGCCACTTTTGAAAGTGTCTAAGTGTGACAACAGATGTTTGGTAAACTTATCTTTGAATCTTGGATAACTTACATAATGGAAGAAGTTAACAGGTTGTTCACTTAATAGGGATCATTTAGACAGGATTTTTTTAATAACTTGCTGGAAGGGGGAAAAACCACTCTTGGCTAATATGAAGCATATTTTGCATTTATTATGGGAAAAAAATTTCAGGTAGGAGGTGAGGAGACAATTTGGGAATTTTCGTTAGCTGAAAAACTGCATATTAAACATGAATTGTGATTTTCCATCTGGCCCTACTGGTTAGGAAGCTGCAGTTGGGCATGATCTTCACTGTCAATCAACAGTCCCCAACTGCGAGATGCAAACCTCATGACGAAGCCCACCCCAACTCATTAAACCAAAGCAAACTGTATGAAGTGCGCCGCTGTGTGATTTTAATATTTGGTGCATGTGACAGGATCATTTTAGTGATTTGCAGGATTTATCTCCTCTTAAAAGTACTGCCTAAGGCTACTCTAATTGGTAGGAAAGCAAATTCCCCCTTCTCCTCCTGTCACTCTTTGTTTTATTTACTGAGAACTGCCGAAACCTATTTACACAATAATGAGGATAAATCACCGTGATGCTTTCAACACAAAGAGAAACCTTGCGTGAGTTGAAAGCTGTACAATTAAAACTAAATTCAAAATATTTCTGAAGTAGTGTCTACAGTTAGTGATAGTGAAATAAAATTAAGACAAATGATAGGAGCGTACGCTGCAACTCCGGCAGATAGACAGCTGAAATCAAAATTCTTGAGGCATCTTTTATGACGGACAATTTCATTCAAGATTGCAATTAAGTAAATGTATGTAAGTTGCTGACAACAGCCCAGATGTTCCCCCTAGATACACACGCAGCTCTTTCGTTTTCCTCATGGACTTTGAGCTTGGCTACTTCCACCACGGTTGTCTTTTACACGAGGTGCCCACCGGCAACCTCTCCATGTGTGGGTCCGGGTTGGGGAGGACACTCCTCTGTGCAGGTGTGAGGGTGCATCTTTCACTCTTGCATCCCAGGGAAGTTCCTTGAAAAGGAGACAGTGGCTTCAAGCTGAGAACGGCCCAGGCCAGGCGTCAGGATGAGCGCTGTGAATGCAACATCTGAAGCGGGTGGCTCCCGCGGATCTCAATGAGTCTATTGCTCTGGGTGGTCCAGTGCTGACTAGGAGTTTCCAGATAACGATTTCCCTTGACTGGCTTTCATGAAGGAGAATAAACTGCTGGGATTGTTGCAATGGAGTGAATTATGGGCCTGATTTGGTGCATCTTGTCTGTAGACCCCCTCTGAAAGGACCTGGTCTACAAACACCATCTCAAAATGGGCTGCTCAGCACCTGGTGCCTTTTAGAACAATCTTGAAGTGCTTACTTACAAACCTCCTGTATCGCTGTCATGAGATGTGTTACATGTGTTTTGATAAATAGTAATCAGAAATCGATTTAAGGTATGCACCGCTGAGAGATCTTTGCTCTTACCTAATTTTTGGTCCATACTGTAGCAACCAGACAGCAGAACAAAACTCTTTACTTATCAGGGCAAGCAATGCCAACCAAACCCCCTTTTGCAGAGTACACGCCAGCTGTTCCTCAATTTGCCCTGGCGCAAGCCCCAGGGCCTCTCATTAGACCAGACCGTTGAAACCAAGGAAACACTCCGTGTACTCATGTCTTCTGAGAACAGCCTTTCTTTTTCTGCAGGACGCACAGGCGGGTTACCGATGCCCACTGCTAATGGTAGAGGTGGCCAGTAATGGGACGATGCCGAATGGTTCTGCCAAAATGGAACCATGATCCGGCTGTGCCAAGAAATTGCTGGTGTTAGGCACCGCTCCGCTTCTGCATGCGGCTATTGCTGAGACTCCAGCGCGGAACAGATATCTTCTTTGCCGTTAAGTGCAATGTAAGATACCAATAAGTGTAATAATGAATAATTAAAGGTGTATCTCTTATTAGAACACAGGTTTCATGTTATCTGTAAACGGAGTTTCGTTTTCACAGAAACGAATGGGGAATAAATTCTCTTCACAGAAGCTTCGCAAGGTATTTTTCACAGATGTTGCAATAAAATACGTAAATAACCCTGCAAAATTACAACATCAAGGTAAAAACTTATAAAATATTAAGGACTAAAATGACCTTTTGCAAAAGCATGTGCAAGTCCATCGACACTAGCGGAGTTATTTTTATTTATGTTGTCAGGTGTTCATTACATCTGTATAAAATTTGAATAATTGGCTCTTTGGTTTAGATTCCACAGTAAGTGATATCAGAAGCAAAAGCCCTATCAAAATTAACCGTGGGGGACCAGAACTCTTTGCAGCACATTGTCCAGAGATTGGCCAATCTACATTGTGTGGAGAAATGCAGGATTGGGATGTAAGCTGTGGTCAGAGCTGTGCTGTTCTATCAGCCCCATGGGCAACCACCAGCCCCACGGGCAACCACCAGCCTCATGGGCAGCCACAGGGAATTGGATGGCTGGGTCTGTGTCAACATGTACAACTGGACTGCTTCCCAGCACATCCCAAAACACCCTGATAGACCAGACTCTGTGGGGTGGTGGAGGGGGTCACAGCATCCTGACCACTAAGAGAGCCGTACTGGGCTGTCCCTGTGAGGTTGTACTGGTTGTTCCTGCAATTTCACTGCTGGTCAGCTTGGCCCTGCCTGTCTCAACTCCTGGCCAAGGTCAATGACTCATTTTTAAATCGTATTTTTACTCTCTTCTTCCCTCCTGCCCCCAAACTGCAGTCAGGGTTTTGTACACTTATTTCTTTGTGTCCTTCTGCAGCTGGTGCAGATGCTTCCAGACAACGGTATTAAAATTTAGTTTTCTGGTTACTTAATTGGGAAGTGGCGATCCATTCACATCCATTTGTTGTCCTATTTCCACGCATGTCATTTGCTCACAAAAAACTGAGACTGAAGTTAGTGCAGGGGAAAACGGTAGAGCACGAGTTTAATTTTTAAATGGATCTCTTTAAATAATGGTTTTATCGTAGATTTCTTTCGATGTAAATATTGTAGAACTGATCCTAAATTAATGGTCCTAATTCCTAATAATTATACATGCTTTTTAGAAGATTTTTGCCTGCTGAGGACTTACAGTACCGGCCCCTAAATTTCT
>CM050655.1:40973970-40976470 GCA_027574665.1 Rhynochetos jubatus | reverse complement strand
CAAATTGAGAGTTCTCTGGTGGCTCATGGAGTATCAGCTATTTTGTCTTTGGAGGCCAATAGAGAGTGTCAGCAGAGCTTTGTCAAAATATATCACAGGCATGAAGTTGTAAAATTGCAATTTACAGCAAAAAGACTTTGGGATAACTGGCAAATCTTAGGCATGCTAAATACATAGCAAATATTTAGAGAAGCTTTGTAAGGCAATTTAAATATTGTTAGGGGAAGTTGGTTAGCATCTGTGGAATGTCCCAAAGGTAAAAAAAAAACAACGTATCCTATCAAATAGTAAATATTCCTTCTGAATAATAAAAATAGCCGTATTTATGTATATCCAGAGAGGGAGGCAAAGCAGGGAGTTTAGGGTATTTTAAAGCTATTTTAATTTGGCAGTATTTCAGAGGATTTAAGTATATTATTCAAATACTTTCCCCCGTACCAAATCTGTTACATCTTCTGTTGCTCCCTTGCCCCTGGATTTTGGGGACACTTTGGAGATAAAAGCAAAGCTAAGAGTTTGGCGACTTGTGTTGCGACAGCCTCGATTTGTAGCAGGACGCCGTAACGGCGGGGCTAAATTTCAGGTGGGAGTGTTGTGCCAGTTGAGGTTGTTCCTCTCTGCCTTGGTTCGAGAAGGCGTGTAGTGTGCAAGCAGGGGGATGTTCATTTTGCTAAAGGTTCTGTTGTATATTAATTTTAAGTTGCAGTGTCTGCACTACAAGATGACACCACTAGCATTTTGATTAAGGATTTTATACATGAAAAAATTTTCATTATCTTAGTTCCCAGTGATCTCCCAGGATTGGTTGGATTCCTGACCTGCAGCTGTGTCTCGGAGTGTCAGGATAAATGCTTGTGTATTAAAGTGCGACCTATGCTGTTTTCTCTGTTACATGAGCAATTAATGGGGCTTTTTACTCTTGGGAAAGTCGAGACTCTTCATAACAAAACATGCACCTTGGTGGGTTTTGCTCATTTTTCTTTCTGATTCGAGCGCGGTGTGATAAAGTTCCCCCTATGACCCGAGATGCCGCACGGCTGCACCGTATGCAGACGCTGAACACGTCGTATTTATTCCTTCCCGAAAAATCACTTTTGAGAAATCAAAATTTGAAAATAATGGTAAAATAGTTCCTCCAGGATTTCTAGGATTCTAGGACCGTGCACCTACGCCACGCCTGACAGTTATCTTCAGTGGAACTATTTAACTCGGCTGACTTTTGGGCAACTTCGACTCGTGGGGCAGTTGCCCAGACACCAGAGCAGGCCGTGACGGCCGGGGCTGGCTGTGGGGTGTTTTGGGTGCAGGGGCTGAATGAGGCAGCAGAGGCTTTAAACCGACCCGAGCGTCCTCGCTTTGATCGATTTGCCCAGTCTCCAGTTCCGTAAGGAAACTGGAGTTCTGGAGCCGTCCCAGGCCCACCAGCCCCAGGGCCACCAGCCCACCACCCCCAGGGCCACCAGGCCCAGGGCCACCAGCCCAGCTCCCGGGGCCACCCCGCCTCGGGCCTGGCCACAACCGCTGGCGGAACTGCTTCCGGCCCCCGCGCGCCCTCTGGCGGCCGGCGGCGGAACCGCCGCCCCCGCCTCCTCCCCGCATCCCCCCCTCCCCGCGGCACCGAATTAAACCCCAATCCCGCAAATAACGGCATCAAAGGGGCCCCGAGCCCGGCGTGCGGGCAGGGCCGCTGGCGTGTCAGCGGCGTGACGGAAAGCGGAGCTGACAGGGCGGCGGCGTCTCAGTGGCGGGAGGCGGCGGTGGGTGTTGAGGATGCTGACATGCCTGCTCCGTGTAGGTTCTTAGTGTTTGTAGATCGCCCGCTTTGAAAGTTGTGCTCCAGCAAGACAAGCCAAAGCACCGGTGTCAGCCAGGCTCGCAACATCTATCAGCTGCCGGGCTGCTCGAAAAACACTTTTCTTTATACATTTTCTCCGCTGTCACTTCCGCGGCGTACCCTGCGCCATCTGTATGTTTATGCCGCCCTCGGCCCGCACGCCGAGGTTTTGATAATCCTCTACATATTTGTGATTGCGGAATCATAAAATATTTTAATTTCAAGGTTAGCAATTTTCTCTTGCATACTTAATTTATAATTAGCTGGTTTATAAACCTGTTCTGCGAATATAATTTTAGTGTTGCCAAATGTTCTTCATGAATAATTAAAGCCAAATCCCTATTTATCAAATTATTAATATACCTAATAGCCTTGTTTTCATAAACAACGCTTCGGAGGCGAACGGAGTGCTCACCTCACGGGGGGCGCGGGGGCCACGTTCCCAGCGCGGCGGAAGCCCTCCCCGCGGCCCGGCACAGAGAGCCGCTTGTCTGGCGCTGGTCTCGCAGCCCCGACCTGCTCCTCTCCCACAAAAGCCAAGGTATCAGTAGCTGCGCAAACACAATACCCATTCAACAAGGTTGCTTTACTTCGGCGGCCTTCGGAACAATGTTATTATTTGTCTCCCTGTACCACGCAGCACGTTTTCAGGGAAGCCGGCGGATG
>CM050655.1:40956470-40966470 GCA_027574665.1 Rhynochetos jubatus | reverse complement strand
CTGTAACAGCGTTGTGCCCCTGCGGACAGCTTCTCTTCCAGAGAACTTCAGATTCACGGATAATGATCCAAATACGAGCTTTTTTTACTCGTGAAAGTAGAGCAGGCTTGTCATATCTTAACAATTCTGTATTTTGTACTGTAGCAAGATCTCATCTGTAGGCTTAATTGAATGCACTAACCGTGTACCTGAAATACAGATGGAAATGAAACGGAACTATTGGAGTAAAGCAAAACGGTGCCAGCAGTGCTGATGCCATTTTCTGTCCTCTGTCCCATTTGAATCAGAGGTTGGGAAGATCTTATTTATTTGATAAAGGGGTGGAAGCTGTTTGTCACCACGGGTTTCAGCTGACTTCCTTACCAGAGATCTCACCTCTCGTCAGTGCAGATTTTGGTTCAGGGTGCAGTACATTCAGTACCTGAAACAAAAAGAATTAAACATTTACTTCCTGCTGAGGTTTATTTGCATGAATGCCGCTTCTGTTTGGGGTCTGGTGGAAATACGCTTTACTAATGATGTTTCTAGGATGTAATAGGGGGTTTTCCACCACAAATATTCCTTTAGCCTAACGATATTTGAATTGGACCAAACTAAAGCCACTGGTTGTGCTTATAATATCTAGTATTTTCTTGCTTAGGGCTGAAATTCAAGTACAAAAGTCTTTCTGGTCTATTTGCTGCAACACCTCCTCTCAAAGAGGTTAAGAAGAGGTGAAAAGAATGAAAAGACACTTGCAGGGTTTAAAAAATCTTCTATGGAAAAAACCCCCATCTTTCATATCACAAAAAAGTCTCCCCTAGGTTGTTATGTGCATAAGGTGGAGGCTTAAGAGCAGACACATTTGCAGATGAACTGCTTTTACTAGCTTCTCCGAGACATGACATTTGTTCAGAAGATTAGCCAGGTTGTAATGTGTAGCATAATTGCACTGTGCGGATGTCCCAGAAGTGAAAACCTAATTGCTTGACAGGCCTATAACTTTGTGGTACGCTCTCACCTTGTTAGGTCCTTTTCTGATGCAGTTCAAATGAAGTCTGGCCGCAGGTGTGCCTAATTTACCTCGCAACAGAACGTGTTGGGTTTAATTGCACAGTGGTTGTTAGGAAAAATTGGTGGGTGGAATATCAAGTGACTTAACTGTACGCGGATGGCAGATGGGCGTTGAGAGGCATCGCCAGCTAAGTGTATAGGTGAGGCGAGTTAATAAAAGATGTAAATTTTAGCTTAAAATAGTGAAGTCTTGTGGTAAGAAATACATTTTAATTAAGAGGGTAGCAGGCCCCTCTCTAGCAGTTGTGAAAAAAATCAGAGCAAAGGAACATCACAAAGACTGCATTTTTCTCCGTATCAGTATTTTAGGAACAGCTTAGCATGTTTAGGAAGGCTGTTCCGCACGGCTGTATTTATTAAAAAGACTACAATTTGTGTGTACAATGCAAAATATGTCAGGAAGAGGCAAATCTAGAAAGGCTTGCATTCGCATTCTGTTGGTAGCGATGCAGTCCGAGACGTGGCCATGCTGAGCTCCGATCCAGTTCCTCGCTTCTTGCTGTGTTGCAGTGAACTTGTCTCGGGAATGCAGCGCTCAGGGAGAAATCTGGCCCTGTTCTCTCTGTGGTAGGGCTGGGTTCAAAGCACCCATGGTCCTTGTTGGTCAGTTGAGAGGAACGATCGAGTCGATTGTCTTCTCCTTGCAGACTTTGAGAACCACCCTGCCTGGGAACACGGTTCTGGACTTGTGTTGTCTTCCTCTGAAAATCTTGTGTTGATGCCACCTGTGCTGCAAGAACTCATGGAAAACACAGGTTAAAATAGCTCAGTATCAAGGCATGTGGCAGAGCTGAGAGATGAGTGCTGCTTGTGTTCACTCCAGCCTTGTGGCTTTGATAGTTAACCCGGTGCTCAGGATCATCCTGGTAAACGTGAAGATGTCTAATTCCATGAAGCATGGGGTTTTGTGACCCAATGATTGAACAAATACTAGTTCCAGTTGATGGTTAGTGAATGGGTGCTTGATGGCCCTTTTTTTTTTTTTTTTTTTGACAGGATGTGGGTTCTCTATATAGAAACAATTGGTCACGAATGCTTCTCGTTAAAAACAACCCATGAGGAGCAATACTTTGCATTCCTAGTGCACAATTCATTGGAGAATTTCAGAGCAATTTACAAACATTAGCTCAATAAGCCTCACAACACCCATTTGAGATCAGAAAAAAAAAAAAAATAGATCAGATATACTCCTCTTCAGCCTGGCTGTGGCACTAAGGAGCCGTAAAGCTGGAGGCTCGCCCCAGCTCCTGGCTCCCCAGCGTCTGGTGGTCCCGTACTGACGTGGGCATCAGCTGGTCCTTGCCCATCGTTCACAGTCGGTGTGGTGGTAGGTGTGCCAGAAAGGATAGAGGTATGGCAGAAATGCCATTATGTTTAGCCTATGCTCAGCTGACGTGGAGATCATAAGTATCTTAAAAAATAAAACAAAACAAAACCAAGGGAGATAAAACTAAGGTGGGGTTGTGCAAAGATGCCGTTTCCTGGAGTCGCTGATAGTGTCCCCTGCAACAGCGTCCAGAAAATCTGAGTTCAAGTGAGCATCCCAGCTAGGAGATCACGTCAAGCACTGCAGAAACCCAGTTTGCCTTCAGCTTGACAGCTAAAACCCCTTTACAGATTTTGGGATAGGAAGTTTTAAAGAAACATGCATTCAGCTAAACTGACAGCATCGATTTATTTATGCACAGTTTCGATAAACTTAATCGTTTCCCTACTTGCCTCTCCGATATGAGATTGCTTCTTCAGCGTTCGCATCCTGTATTAATATTAGGGTCCTGCTCAAGGTTTAACTGAAAAAGAAGAGTTGTGATTAAAAGCACCAGTTTGTGACACGGGGATACTCCCATAATGCTTCTGTCTGACCCTTGAAGCTCCGCAGGAACCAGTGCAATGCGGTGCAGCCGCCATTGTACTTTCTATGGGCCGTGTTTAGGGTGCTGAAGAAGGGAAGGAACGCCTGGCTTGCCTCCTGCCAGGAATGCTGTTGGCGCATGGAGACTTTTGTGAGGTGTATACAGTGAGAATAGTCACAGTCAGTTATGAAGATTGTAATGAATAAATAATAATTGTTCGTATTCTAAATGTAAAAGCTCTGCCTCACCTCACTGTTCAAACATGTATGAAGTTGGGCAGCACAAGCTGCTGGGCTGGCACATCTGAGAAGCTCTGGGTGAGGAGAAAGTCCTGAGCCTTGCTTGTCATCAGCTGTCAGTCATGAGCCAAAAACCAGACTCACAGGACATTTATTTTAATTATGAGAAGTGAAAACATAGCTACCCAAAGGAAAAAGGAGGTGTTAGGCTGTGAACATCCCCCTGCATGAGGGCAGGATGGTGAGGGTCCCCCCACCTTGCATAGCCTGGAGACATCCCATATCCCACGTACAGGAGGGCTGCATAGAGGGGTTTACACCTTTCCAAGCTTTCCCTCTTTTCGAGCTTTTCCCCTTCCTATAAGCGCTTGCTGTGTTCCCGGGAGGCAGTGTTGCTACAAGAACGGTTTATGGGGAGGTGCCTGGATGATAAGGGTTAGTCCTAAATAATTGCTGGCTGCTGCTCAGCAAAAATAAGCTGGATTTCCATCCCTGGGTAGAGTGACTCCTCACAGTTAAAGGCTGGCAAAGGTTGAAGAGGTCGTAAGACAGGGCCTAATTTGCCATGTTCCTTTCCTTTCAAAAACAATGAGGGAACTGGGGCCTTGCCGGTGGGCAGATCCCGCCTGGATCTCCCTGGAGTCAGTAGGAGTTGGATCGAGTCCCTTTGAATAGCAAGAGTTTCGAAACCGGAGGCAAAGCCAAGTGTTTTTCAGAAGAATGATCATTCATTACCTTGGAATTTTTTGACGTAGAGGTCATTACTGCTAATATAAGTTGTGAAAAAAATAAAACGTATTAAAAAAATAGAGACAAATTCTCATCTGGTGTAAGTCATTGCCTTTGAAGTCAATGAGTCATTGAAATCAACTTTCCCACACCAAGCTGAGGATATGGCCTGGAGTCAATACATTTGTAGTTGTTGAAAAATTAAAAATATAAATTTGCCTTTCACTGGCAATAATGTTCTGTTTATGACACAGATCTTATGCTTTAAAATAAGTTCATTAACTAATAGGAAAGTAATATTTCACTACCAGTATTCTTTTGGGTATAACTATTTATGATTAGATTTTATTAAACTTTTTTAAAATTGGATTTACATTTTGATGAATCTAATAGATTTCAATTTTGTATTTTTATAGATTCTTTCTAAAGTTTTTCCTCAAGTGCAATCAGAACTGTTTGAAGAATGCAGGCAACCCGCGAGACATGCGAAGATTCCAGGTACAGATCCCTCTTAAACAATAAACCACATATAAAAGACGAACTCACATCTTCATCTTGAACTTTTTTTTAAATAAAAAACCAGTATCAGTGTTTCTACTTAGTGTAGTTCCAATACAGTCTGCCTTTAAAAAAACCCTGTCGGTGTTTTACATTTCCCCCACTAATTTAAATGCTGGTTCTTGGGACTCACCGAGTTCTGCAGTGGACTCTGACGGCTCAGTGCTGAAGCAAGTGGGTGTTTCCTCAGAAAGCATTTCCAGTTTTCCTTCATGCTAACACCTTGCGTTGTAGCGTGGAGCGTGCTCAGTCCTGCGGAGTGTTTACATATGTAGACCGAGTAGCATCATCTTGCTAACAGACGTGACCATGGAGTCTGGTGAATTTTGTATCTCGCGCAGGGGTTTTTCATATTCATAACTTGTAAATCCTACAGTGGTGGTCCAACCCACATATTCTTGTGCCAAATGTGTTAGAAAATGTTTAATACTTCACTTTCTCCTTACAGCTTTTGAAATATCTTGTGGTGAATCATAACACTACAGAGAGACAGCTGACGTGATGGACAAATGATCTCCTCCGTATTTGGGGTCATTTGAAACGCTCGTTAGGAAATACATGCTTTTTATTTCAAAATATTTTGCAGTGATTCATATTTGAGACTAATAATAAACTAGCATTGAGATGTTCAGAACTTGCTTATTTTTGAGAAGAATAACTCATGGTTAAACTCGATAGCAAAACATGTGACATCTTTTTTCATGCACAGCCAACCAACCGGTGAAGCCAGCACCCTTGAGCCAGCCAACAGAAAAGATCTGTAGCTGGAAAAAATATTTCTTCAAAACAATTGAGCCAAGCTTCCATTTTTCATGCATCTCAGCTTCACGTGGCATTGGTGATATTGATCCATCTGAACAGAACAGAAGGTCAAACCTGGAATGAGTGGAAATGTCCTCTTTGTCTCACCGATGACTAAATGAAGCATCAGTCATGAGTGATCTTGTGGTCGACAATGGAGCCAGTAGGCACTAGAAAGACTTTCCTGGGTCTCTTTAGCTAATCTCCCTGCCTCTCAGAAGGTTTAACTGGACTTAACAGTATGTCAGATCTTGAACAATATTTTTAACTGGTTTCACTCCCTCAGCACCTTTCCTTAGGTGCACTGCAGGAATAAGCCGATACAACAAAGCATAGCATGTCTACTTTCTTTTGCTGAACTACAGTATTTTCCCTTGGTGACTGACCTATATATACATGACAGAACAAAAATAGTTGTCATTTTTTTATATACACCTTTCTCAGTCTTTTTAATAGACCGTGTTCTCGGAACCAAATCCAGAAATCTTTGCTGAAAAATCACACTCGTATGTTTTGCAATTCTTCTTAAAGTCTGTGAATCTCATTAAAAGTGAAAGCAGATAGCCCAGTGGCCTGGCAGCAGCTCTGCGGCCGAGGTGAGTGTGCAACCTCAGCACTCTCCAAAGTGGATGTTGACGAGAGCGAAAGTGTCCACTTCTGGGAGGAGAAAGGTAGGGAAGCGGAGCAGCCTGGCAGAGAACTGCCCTCGGGCTGTTCTAAAGGGTACCGCAGATGGCTGTCTCAAAGGAGGCAGGATACACAGAAAAGGTGCTGTGATAGCTGAAAGCTAATTATGGGTTGTGAATAAGAAACAGGATCAGAGGTGATCCAAAACATAGATGCAGACAAGAATTTTCTTATGATGCCCTGGACCAGCTCTGTGCAGGAGGCGGCTAACTGTTCCCCTTCGACTTTTGTCCATTACGTGGTTGGGTAAAGGAGCTGGGGTGAGAACCCTGGCAATCGTTTCTCTTACATCCCAAAGTAAAATAAACGGAAGATGAAAGCTAAACTCTGTACTAGCTGTTGCTGCTGTCACCAGTATGGTTGATAAGGCCTAAACTTAGCCACTGACCTTAAGGACTCTACTAACGTTAAGCCCCGAAGAAAATGCTGCAGTGACGATTTCGTTGAGAAAATCTGGAACCCACACCACAGGGCCTGTGCTGGAGTATTTAAACAAGTGTCTATCTGGGATCGTAGCGATCGACTCTGAAGCCGTGTTCCACACAAGCCCAGGCACATCTCACGGTTTCCTCTTTGGCTTGTGTTCATGCGATATCGTTTCCGGAAGGAGTTTCGCAGCTCCATTGTGTAGGTGTTTTTATCGGGAAGGTTGTGCGTTTTGCATATGTTCCTTTTCCATTTTCTACTGAGAAGCAGCTGGAAGCCAAAGAAGGCCCTATCCATCATCTCTTCTATGGCCGGACTCTGAACCTGGACACAAGAATAGGAGCCTTTCACTCAAAAATAAAGGAGGAAATTCCATTGACATACCAGGGTCAATCACCATCCAAATGAACTTGAGAAGGGATACTTTTCATGGATTGAAAACACTTTCACTATTCATATTCAACTCACTCTTTTCAGATGCAAAAAAGTTCATTATCAGACATTAAATGTAATTGTAAAACTGACCTGGAGATCATTTACTGAAGAAAAAATGGGGAGTTACGATGGTTCCTGATTTATTAAGCTTTTTTTATTTGGAACCCTTCATTTGAAGGCAGTCTCAAGTGAACAAATTTTAATTAGATAAACTATCTAATCAATATATCAACAGATCAATCAAAACAGCAGCTTTTAAAATGAGTGGCTAGAGGGGTGTTTCTGAAACTAATGGCTAGAAGAATATTTCCCTGAATTGAATTCATTTGTTAGCATAATAGGAGATTAAACTCTAATTAGTGTAGCAGGTTCTGAAGAGAAACAATTGAGAGTTAAAAATCACCAGTGTTAGCCACATAAACAAAGATGTATTCCTGGTTGTCATTCACTTCCTTTAAAGCAAAGGAAGAGGCTGTGATGTTGTTTTGTCTTAAAAGGAGATCTGATTCTGTACCTATGTTTGTAGGAATACACGGGATTTTTTAAATTCTGCTTTTTGTTTTCTTTTTCAGGTTGTTGTATCAACAACAGTCAATGTGGATGGCCACGTGCTGGCTGTCTCAGACAACATGTTTGTACACAACAATTCCAAACACGGGAGGCGGGCTCGCCGCCTTGACCCCTCAGAAGGTACGGCCCCTTCTTATCTGGAAAATGGTAGGCACACATTTACATGTCTTTTTTTATTTGCAATGCTTTTTTTTTTTTTTTAATTTATTTTTTTTGCACCATACTTTACGTTGATACACTACTACATTTACTTTTACATAATTTCTTCTCTCATCCATCAAACCACCCATTAAAACAGTCCGTTAGTATTTCTCAGCCCTTGTCAACCAGAACACGGTCACTTCTGAATTTGCTTCTGACTTCTTTCCTTATTTAATACTTACAGTTTTGCAGTCATAACCAATTTTTCATCTTTTTCTATTTTTTTTTCCAGTCTTGTTTTGCTTGCAGCTTTTTCTTGCTATTTAATTTGACTTGATTTTATTTTGGCTTGTCATATTCCTTGATCCAGAGGTACAGTCTCAGGTTATGTATGCAAGTTTAAGTGGATGGTAAAAACATGACTGAATCTGTAAAGAATTTACTGTGAGGTCAATTTCCTGTGGCTGGGCCTTACTGCAGATTACGGCAGGAGGGGGTTTGTATGAGAAAAACAGCATAAAATGTTTTTCTTCAGACTGACTCAATGTGATTGACTTCTTGCCTGAACTGCTAAAAGAAGATAGTCTGAGATGAAGAGGAGAATGGAAAGTGGCTCTGGAAATCCAGAATTGAGAAATACTATCTTTCTGGAGCCCATCAGCCTCCGAATCACTTGCACACAATTGCAGCTGCGCTCGTACACGTGCAGACATGTATTTATTTTCCCACAAAGCCCAAAATAATAATTTAGATTTAAAGATCACTGTCTTCGCACTGTAAAATACACCGACTTAAAGATAGAAAGTGACTCCCAGGTAACCTCTTTTTTAGTAAAATTAGAATAGGATACAGTAGAATAGAATAGGATATGGTAGAATAGGATAGGATATGGTAGAATAGGATAGGATATGGTAGGATAGGACAGAATAGAATAGAATAGAATAGAATAGAATAGAATAGAATAGAATAGAATAGAATAGAATAGAATAGAATAGAATAGAATAGAATAGAATAGAATAGAATAGAATATTTTCAGTTGGAAGACCTACAGTGATCATCTAGTCCAACTGCCTGATCACTTCAGGGCAGACCAAAAATTAACTGTATAGGGGTCCAATACATCTTCAGTTCTTAAACAGTTAGAATTTTCAAAACCACAGAGACTCCACCTATGGCTGCATGGCCAGGCCACGTGCAGCAGTTTGCACGGGACTCCTCTTGCGAGTAGTTACTAACGTATTGACAGGATCATGGGTTTGTACACTAATAAAATTAATTAAAAGAGTAACAGAATACTAAGTTGCTAATACGATCATTGTCATTTTACGTTTCAAATAGTATTTACCAATGGGCACACGGAGAAGTGAATGAGGCAAGCAACAATTACCAGAAGGAAATATGATCTAGACATCAAAAAATGGAAAACGATTTACAAATCTGCTGCAGTCCACACACACAAAACTAATTTGTTTTTCTGCATTAATAACTAAGGTATAAGAGAACAAAAATATAATAATTAAAGGTTGCCCTGAGCACCAGAGTCATTATGGTCTATGACGTATTGTTTATCTCTTTCATATGCACCGAAAGTAGGTGTGTGTTTTGCCTAGCAACCGTCACTAATGAGGTTCACAATTAAGAAGGCTGAATCCTCTCCCCTAGTCCTCTCCTTCCCCAGAGAGCAAGAACTAGCAACATTATAGGTTCAAGTAAGCATGCTCAGCCCTGTGGTGTTAGGTTTTAGTCTAGGTCCAAATTCAGCCTCTTCTAATGAGCTATTATGATCTTAGCAAAATACAAGTATTTATTTTTGTAAGCTGCATGAAAAGAATTTGACTCTAAGCAGAAAATATCGCTTAGAAAAATAAAGGCCATTTTTACATGCTACAGAAAATCCACATGAATGTCACTAACCAATAGCTCCTTTTTGCGCTATGGTAATTGATTTGCTTTATTTAAATGTTAAAAATAGAGTGCCAAATCCTCTTTGCCTAACCTCCCATAAACGCTCATTCTAGTAAGCTGCACCGTTGCAAATGAATGTGAAAATTTGAACGCTGCTTCTTAAAGTCCCCCTTCTAATAACCATTACAGTAACTAAATAACTAAAAGTAAACACTCCTGTCATGCAGCAGCAGGGAATCAAAATGCCCTTGGATGTAGGAGAGGATGGCAGAGCCAGGGTTTCGAACAACGTGGAGCTGGAAGTCGGTGGGATTGAGAAGTGCTCAGCATCCTTCCGAGTCGGGCTGCACTCCCCATGCGCTTAGGCTTAGGAAGATGAGTGTCACCGACCGGTTCCGCTCCTCCTGAAATCAGCCCCACAACTTCGCACGATTTTAGCGGAGCCGGAATCAGCGTCAGCCTCTTAAGACCAGGATGGTGTCACTGGCCAAGAAAATTCCCAAAATCGTAACCTTGGGTACTTGAAAATCTTCTGTTTCCTTCTGGTCAGGGTGTAACACCAGATATTGATACCCTGCTTAAAACTGTGGGGGTTTATGTCGT
>CM050655.1:40941470-40951470 GCA_027574665.1 Rhynochetos jubatus | reverse complement strand
CTGAAACTCGGGATGCAAACGCACAAGCCAGAGAATGATTTATTTGCATCAACTCTTTTAAATACAGTTGATTTTAATTTACAAGAGCACAAGAAAAAGTCGGAACTTTGTGGTTTCCAGTGGTTTTCATACGAAAATTCTTTGGGATGAAGCATTGCTGTCTTTTTATCTCCAATGTGTATTACTGTTTTTCTGGCGTTTAACAGTGAATTTAACCGAGGTGCTGGGAGGGAAAGGGGAGAAATAGCATTTTAATTTACTGTACTTTTGGATGAGGATTCTAGGTAATAAATTTGATCTGATGAATCAATCTCTCTTTTGAAAACAAAGAGCCTTTAACTGTTTACTCGACAGACTGCAGGGATTCGGGGAGAGTTCTTGATGCTTATTGGGTAGATACTGCAGACTGCAGATGATGTGCAGATGATGCGCATCTTGATGAATATTTTCCCACTAGACAGCAACTGTTTCTATCCATTAATTTAGATCTAATGGGAAAAGTGTGTTCCTGGGTAGTTTTAAGCTAGGACTTTTTAAACAGTGAACGCATCGCGATTACGTGTGGTCTCTCGCTGAAATGAACTTGGAAGTGAAGGTAGCCCCTGAGGTGCCTGTCTTCCATCTATCCCCAAAGAAATCACATCCCGAGCAAATCCAACGCTTGCATTCACCCCAGGTGCCTCACTTCTGGCTGGCAAGGGAGAGAATATTGGCATTTTCTTGCTCTTTCTGGTCGGGCTGTTCCCAGAGTTACCAAATGGGGTGGTGGTGCTCGCGGTGCTGTCGGTGCTAAGGACGTACCTCAGAAGCCGACGTTGTTGCGTAGTCTGCTGCGAAGGTGGTAACCGCAGGTGGGGCTGCGCGCAGCCACGGTTACAGGCTGTAAAATGCTGTTATGAACATGGTCCGTGCCAAGCTACAGCCGAGTATCAGGACGAGTATGACTATTCAGCTAAGTGTTCGGCAAGATGAAAAATGAATGAATTAAAAGCCTTAGACTAAGTTCCAGATATTTTAGCTGCTGTGAGCTGGTGCAGTTCCATTGCACACAGGGAAGCGCTGCAGATTTGAACCAGATGACGGTCTGGCTCTCGGTGCACAGTCCTGGAATTTTGAATTGCTTTACAGCAATGCCTTTAATGGACTTCTTAGGTGCAGATTTTGCAAATTTGGCAAATACTGCTGTTTTGAACTGCTTTCTAACGTGTAAATGCAAATATGTATGAGACTGTGAGAAAAGCCATTCGTTTCTCCTTTCCTGGGTCATCTTTTGTATTTATCGCTAAGTAAAGATGTTTAATGGAATCGTGAGAATGTCAGGATCTTCTCCCGCCGGAATGAAATCATAATAGAGTTACGTTGCCAACAACACCTTCATGGGAATATGTATTTAGAACACCTTTTGAGGGAAACAAAAACCTATAGCCCAGCAATAAGAAAATAAAAAGATAAAACCAGCGCCTGCCTGACTGAGAAACTTCCTCCTGCTTTGCTTTATCCTGGAGTGATAGGGTGACTGAGATAGTCTTTGGAAATTACAGCTGCCATTGAGAGTGAAGCCAAGCCTCGCTGTATTTCAGAAAACGAAAATGATGTAGCCCTGGAGGAGGGAGGGGCTGAATCCCCAGGGCATCTGTTTCCCATCAGTGTCCCACCATGCTTGCAGTCTGGCTTGGCACTCTAACATTTAACCTTCCCAGCATGAGGTAGACCATAGGGCAACAAGGCTGCGGAATAATGAAACAAGAGTGTAGTGTGGTGTACAAAGCCTTTGTGAGCAGAGAAGTTGAGACATTAAATGATCAGGGTGCAGAGATATGAAAGTTCCAGATTTTTCTAAAAAGCCCCCATTAGTCTCACGCAGAAGGAAGAGCGCGCCGTCTCTCAGCAGGCAGAGGCAAGGCCTTTCCCCATCTATCCATGCCTTTTTGCCCGCTGCTTTCAACTATTATAAAGATACAATTACCTTGGGAGATTGTGGCAGTTCAGTTGATTAGCACGGTGAATTAAAAGAATGAGTCACAAATGACATGTCCAGCTCTTCTCTACTAGTCCTTTGTATTCCCAGTATACCTCACCCCTGTTGTAAGAAGGTCAAAAATTAGAGAGAGATAACAATTTTCAAGCAGCTAGCACTTAGGAGCAGAATTAACAATCATTCTGTATGTAATTGCCAGTTAATAGTAAATTGCCTTCTAGACTGTAAAATGCAATATAAACTGGTGGGCACCTAAAATTAAATTAATGAGGTATTTGCTGCATTTAAAAGTGAATAGTGCAAATTAATAACTGGGTGCAATACTTGTTTTAATATATATCGAACAGCGCATCGTTTGCTTGTTTAATAACAATTTCAAAAGTGCTACCTGAGAAATTCTCTATCTGTCTGGGTAAATCGAGTGGTTCGCGCAGGTTGTAGCCATCATTTTGCTGGTAAAGTCTTCCAGGTTTCTAAATTAAATATCAGAGATTATTTTTTTAATTAGGATATAAGCGCTGCAGTGTTATTTGATTATGGGAAATTGTGATTTGTATGCTTCTAAATGAAATTACGTTACAGATAAAATTGCACCTTTACACACATATTTTAAGCTCTGTAGATGCTGTTGGTTTCCTGTAAGACGAGCGGCAGTACTGTATTTACAAGGTATTTGTGCCACTGCGTTACTGTTTTCTCTAAGCGTGTATTTTGCATAATGATTTCCTAACGAATAAAGGAAGCATGGTCGGACCCCGGGTATATTAAAATAGTCTCAAAGGCGGCCACTTGGCACTTGGAACTTTTAAGGCTGACTGCGTCCGCCCTCGTGTTTCGGTTGCGCACTCGTATTTTGATAACTTCTGTTGCTCAGTTAAAGAAACGACCCAAATTGTCAGGAGACAGCAGATCATTCGCAGTAGACTGTACCCGGTTGCTGTACAAGGTATTGGCAGTCGATTGCAAACATGTCCAAAGCAGACGTAGCGAAAGCGTGAATGTTGAATACATGGAACCATTCCCAGGTCTGCAATGCATTTGCTAGATGTGAACATAAAAATGATTATTTTGCACAAAGACTGGCATTCAATTTTAAGCTTATGAAACCATTACTCAACCAGCAATCGCTCACAGTTTGTGTTCCTTCTGATAGAGTATTTATGTTGAAGAAGTACGGCCGGGCTCTGGGGCTGGCACAGCACCAAGGGGGGGAAGCCCTCTTTAGTCACTGCGTTGTCCAGATTTTTCGGTTTGGCTCGGTTTTGCCTCGGTGTGGAGACCTCCGCTTTGGCTGGGTTCCCTCGGTTAACCCCCACTCCACTTCCCCCCTCGGAAAGATCTCGTGTTCCTCAAGTATTTTCGAGATCTTTTGTGTGCATTCAAATGTGCTTCTGTCAATGGCGCTGTTACACTGTTTAGAGTCAATAGCTCCCTTCCATCACAGCCAACACAAACTAGCTGTCTCATAGGTCAGTGCTCTTTAAACAAATTACTTGTATCCACAGAGCAAATGATTGTTAATTGCCTCCCACAAATCATACTATTTTTACTGTGCTAAACTACATGCTAATGCCTTAGTTAAATTTAAATCACCTGATTATTTCTTGTACATATTCAATTATTGCTCTTAAGTGTGTAATCTGGTGACTTTGCAAAACGCATGCTAAAAATACATATAGTGGATACGGGACTTTATTGGAAAGCCTTAAAAAACCCAGAAGTAGGGCTACATTCATTTTAATGAAATCCTCAGCATTTCCAATTCACATATATTGCATTTCCTTTATTTTTTTTTCCAAGTGCTGCTGTCCTGAAGCAACTTACGCTCCCTGTTATTACAGTATTGGTTATTTATTGATCAGACCTTGTGTCAGGATGGGTTGTTAGCAAGCTGAAAAAAAAAGAACAAATATTCTTGCCCTTTCTTCAAGGTGGGTCTTTCCAAGTCAGTCAAAGTTAGCATTAAGGAGTCAAAACCAGACAGTGCTGCCCTTAATATGTTTAACGGCTTCTTGCGTGAGAGCGAAACATGCTTTTCTTAAAACGGTGATGTGGAAGGGAGAGATCCCCGTTAACTGCCTTTTCTTATAAAGCGGGGTTTTCAGCATGACATACATTTTTAATTAATGGGGCAATGCTAAACATACAGAAATGACTGAGTCACAACAAGCCAATAGCCTGTTGGATAATGTGCCTTATATAACGGCTCTTTTTTAAACAGTAGCGATTTCAGGTTTATCAGGGTCATTGTTGTCCCCTTTCTTTTCTGTCTCAAAGGAGGCCAGAAGAATGAGACATACCATTTGTGCTATTGCACAAGTAGACTATTTGTCCTAATCAGTGACACCCATTTACTAGAATTGCTTAAAATGAACTATACCTCATACAGAAATCGCACATTTAGAGTGTTCCATTCATCATCTGAAAATTGAGGGCCAGTAAACTTTTCTGTTCCTCCAGCGGGATCATAGACATGCATCAAAATGTTAAAAAATGATTGGTGAGAGAGAACTGTCACCCATTTATCAAGGAAAAGGAACATTATTTGCTAATTTCCCAACCAAGGCAGTGACAGGGTGCTTCGTCTTTAGACCCATGGTGACCAACATGGCCTTTTTGTTATTAGTACAAGTCAAGCGCTTTTTGGCTGTTGCTAACAAGACACATTTGTCTATCATCAGAGAGTGCTTTATTTTTTTCCAAGTAGCTGTGACCAAAGTCTGCTCCCAGTGCCATGAGTGGCTGCACCTCGCCAGGTCGTGGTAGCACTGAGTCACAGCAGAACTGATAAATCACAAAGTTTCCATGTCAAGGTGAAGGTATTGACTCTGCTGTACCCAAACTGACAAAACGTAGCGCCGAAGCGATGGCAATTCATCTTAAAAAAAGGACAAAAGGGTCATCTTGGCTTCACGTAGTAATCAGGAAAATTTGAGTGCTGAATAAGACCTTTACCTTGTTTTCTCAGAGAAGGGGGAAAAAATGCCTTTCTCCTTTTTTCTGCATGCTGTCCGCAGTCAACGGTTAAACAGTAAAATCAGTTTCCTGGACATTAAGCTGTCTAATTCTATTTTTATTTCTATCAATTTAGGTTTATTGCTATTTTTTGTTACAACAACCTGATTGCAACACTCAGGCTAAAAACTTCCCAAAGTTTCAAATCAAAGAAAAGAAGGTGGAAGGAGAGGAAATAAGGTCGTCCACTGAAAATGTACATCTTGTTCTCATATTATGAAAGCAAGGTAGCAAACAGAGAAATGTGGGTTGCACTGGAAGATATCCAGCCGAATGTCTGGTTTTGGCTCGTTGCTGCTACACGATACATGCCTACACCAGTATTCCCATTAAATTTATTGTGCCCTCATCGAAGTGCTACTGAGCTGGGAAGGGACACGTCCACTGGCTTCATGGCCTCTGCACCGAGTGCCACATAACCTGGAAATAAGGCAAATGCAGAAGCTCAGGGTTAGTAAGAATAATGAGTTGATTGTCTTTTGCAGCTTCTTACGCTGCTGCGTATTACAGCGCTACTGCTATGATTCGGAAGGTTGGTGGCGTTCGCACGTCAAACCTTCGTTGCTGGGAAGTCGGTGTCTTATAGACACAGTGTTTTGGCCAAATGATTTTCATGGAAGTTGGTTTAGAGACACTGGCATGGGCCCGAAGCCCATTTTTTTAAAAATCAATTCATTACCGCCACTGTAGTGAATGCAATTTGCTAAAGAAAAAAACCCAAAATGTGTTTCAAAAATATTTTGGATGCCCACTATTATTTGTATTTTAAAATAATTTTAAAGACATTGTCCATTATGTAGCTTCTTTACAAAACTTAGTGTTTCTAGATTTTTGTTTAAACCCGTTTTGTAAGCATATGGAATACAGATATTTCCACAAGAGTTGTTAGTCAATGTAGTTGTTATTCACAGGCTGAATATAAATTACTGTAGATGACTATTGATTTTTAAATACACAAACTTCCACTGAAACCATGCAAAGTTGCATGATGAGAAAAGCTCCGCGGTAGATCTGCTGTTCCTCACCCGACGTGTGCTGAAGGTCAGTTGATGCTGATGCTTGGTGTAGGCCACCGGTTTGGAACAGTACATGGTCCTTTGTCACGGACGTCCGTTGGTGGACATGCCAGCGGAGCATGGGACGGAGGGGTGCAGATAGCTCTGCTAGTACTCCATGCTTGCTGAATCTCTTTTTTTATAAGCTTGAAGGTTGCAGTCTGGGACTGGATAGTTTCCTATTTTTAATTACAACATGTCCAACATATACAAATATTGAAGAGGAAAAGTAAGGATTTTTTTTTTTTTTACAGTCTTGAGAATATCTCCTTAAGTATGGAAATGCAGAATGGCTCCTCAGAAAACTTTTTCATCTTGTTACATAGCTGAGTAAACACTTTCAGCCTTTTCACTTTTCTCTAAGCTAAATATTTGTAGTATACAAAAATATTTTCGTTTTGTACTACATAAATATTTTTAAATTGTCATTGAAAACGCAACTGATAGTTTTACACAATTCTGAACGATGACAATACTAATAACACCATCTTTCTATTTTTAAAGTTGTGACACCCACTTTGCTTAAGCATTAATAAAACCTTTTTATAGACTCATTGAATTCAGTGAGTTATTTGAGGTTTTTTTTTCCCCAAACATCCACGAATAATACAGAGATTTCACAACTTTGAGTAAGCTATATTTTTGTTTAAATTTATTATACGGCAGAGGAATACTGTTGTAAAAGCTATGTTAGATGATATTAAGGATCTGATTATAAATCCTATTTGTCTAAATATTACATTAAAATATCACAGTATTATATTCTTACGCTGGGTGATCGCTACCACATATAAAAAGAGAGAAGTTGTGCAGAATACCAGCTCTTACAGATGTTTGCCGAGGCATCATAGATCTCATATGGTTCTGAGATGGATAAATACCTTTGAAGAGCTAAGCCAGTGAAGACAGGCAAATGATCCGATTTTCCATTTGCTGTGATCAAGCAGCATTTTCAGCAGAGTACCTGGAATTCTTGTATTTCAGCAGCATTATCGCACTTGGTCATGCACCCTCCTGCATAAAGGGCACAGGTACCTCCTTTGGGTTTCTATGGCAGCTGATGCACATCAGCTCCATCAGCTATTTGGGGCGGGGTGGCTGCAGCACCTGATAATCCAGCCACATGGCACAGGGCTGGTTCTTTCAGCCAGGAGGAATTTCTGTGCTCGCAGGCTCCGGCAGCAGAATTCCAGCATAATTCTGTGAAGTGTGGGCGGGAGAGCAGGAGGAAGGAGATGGATCCGTACAGACCTCTCTGTACGAAGGAGGTATTTATTCTGCTAGGAGGCCTCGCAGAGGAATAAACACCCAAATAATACCACAGATATAAACCCAGATGCAGGCCCAGTTTATTTCAGTAAAACATGGAGTAGGAAATTGTTGAAATGTGACGTTTGGCTGCTGTGATGTAGTACCACAGTAGTGAAACTCTTTACCAAATCCGCAGTGTGCCTTATTCTTTGGAGTGTTTTGTCGTGTTAGCCATATCACGTTGTTTTCATAAAATGCCATGTTTTATTATAGTTACGTGTGTATTAGACTGTGGTATTTCCTTGGCGTGATTGGAGCATTTACAATTTGATATCACACAGGTTTCCTTCCCCGTTCACTCTGTGCTGAAACACAGCCAAGTCCCTCCCTAGCAGTGCTCCCTGCTAACGACTGCTAAGATCTGCCTCGTTACTGGTGGGATCCTTAATTTCTCATGATCTGCTCCTTCTGCATGTTTAAATCGTGGTGAATTTGCAGATATTTTACATGGCAAACTGCTCTCAGATTGAAACGTATGTTGTGGTCTGATAGGGTAACTCGGTTAGCCAACACACTGAGTGTACTGCGGGTGGGTTTACTTGGGGTGGTTCCCATTCCCTGCTTCCTACATTAAATAAATGGTTCTAATCCAGTACCACTGACTCCAAATACCTGTAGCAGCGGGAGAGTGATGTCTGTGCAATACAGGAGGTTGGGCTGATGTTTTAGGATGCCCAGGTGAGGCTCGCTCTTCCCCATAAATCCACCCACGGGGTTGCTCTCCAGGGCCAGATGCGTGGTCCACCTATCCACGTACCCATCCACTGGCTGTGGGGGATGCTACAGGGCAGCACATTCAAGCAGAGGGTGTATGAGGTCCTGTCCATTGTGTACCCCCTGTGCTGCTGCGTTCTGTACTCATTTTTAGCGCATGGGGGGCACAGAGCTGAGGAGATGGCAAGCACCATGTGGGTAGGGGCAAGGGTGTGGAGCTTGCACTAGAGCTGGGTGCTTCTTGCCCCAAACCTCAAGTTGAAATTTTTGGTACCTCTCTGCTGCCCAGTAGGGAGGTTGGGTGAGGGAGAAGGAGGCGGGGCAGTGCTGTGCTGGGAGGGCTGCGGTATGGTCCCAGTTCTGTAGTCCTACCTTAGTTTTTATGGACAGAACTTGAAGTGTGCTATCCAGAGGAGCTCACGGGAGGTCAGCATGGATGCCCATGCTCCTTCACCTTCACTGTGTGCTGAGTTTGCTCAACCTGCCCCAGCCAGCACACCTCCTTTGTACTGGGGCTGCCATCTTGCTTCACAGAAACGTCTTTTTCTTTCGCTTTTTTTTTTTTTTTCATTCCTTTTCTCCCTTGCTTTCTCCCTCTCATTTGTTCACTTGGTCATTTAAAGTAAATCTGTACCTATTATGATGGTAATGACTTTTTTTGGCAAACACTAGAGACTGAAAGACCATCGTTCTGAGTGACAGTGGAAACGCGGGCATCCTTGCGGCATCCAGGGTCATGATGATATTGGTGTTTTACTTGTGACCGAGTGCCACCTACCAAAAGGGGTGCCAAGGTGCCCAAATCCTGTTGTGGGACAGCCTGGAGAGGCCGAGTGGTCCCTGAGCATTGGCTGGGGGTGGTGTGTGAAGGGGCACAGGGTGCTGGGGAGGCTGAAGCCCCCCATCAGGCACTTCTTGGTAGCCTCCTGGCACCCCTCTCGCAGTGAGGGTGCACCAGCCCTGCTGAGCCTCCACACCCAGAAGGGTGTTGGAATTGGGCCCTTGAAGATTAGGGTACACATTGTTAGACATACAGTGTACTTAAACCTTAATTTACTACTCATTTGTGGAGGATGCATGTTCCATGTTTCTTTGATAATTATTTGGCACCGCAACCTTCCTTCCTTCCCCCCCTCATTCCTCTGTTTCCTCCTTCCTTCCTGGAGGAAGGCGGCAGCGGCTGGTTCAATAGGTGACCGGGACAGGCCAGGAAGCTTTTTCCTTTATTTCTTCTCCCAGCCCAGGTTTCAGTACAAAACCTGTTCTGCTGGGGATGTTCTGACCTACTCTACAAAAGACCCTGAAAGGGACAGACTATTCTAGAGCTGAGTAAATTGACATTTGTCTTCAAAGATTTAAAAGCTACAAATGAGCGTTCCTGTTTCACCGGCGTTCGATAGGCTCTTTTAATATTCCTTTGCTAACTTCCGTGTGATTTTGCATTCCCTGCAGGAGCTCACCCCCCACGAGGCTAGGGCAGGAGCTGTAGTTCCTCAGCTGTAGCGTTCCTCAACCACAGGGCTGCATGCGGTGGCCCTGGTATCATCAAGGCTAGAAAAACCATGACCAACTGTGTTCTTTGTGATACGTAAATGGGAATGTTTGAATGTAATCCGGTTGTTGGCAGCAAGGGCGGTGGGCTTGTCCCCTTCTCTGCGGGCAGCGTCGCATCCCGGTGTCGTCATTCCCTGCCAGGTTCTCCTGAATGGGGGGACGATCCCTCTGTCCACACTTACAAACGACATCTCAGGTGTCAACGCCTGGGGTGAGCTTTGCTTTCCAATTAGGGGGGAAAAAAAAATTATATAAAAAAGCAGAGGCAATTTTCCCAATGTTAATATGAGGAAAATTCGATGCCTTTCTCTGACTAAGCGTCGTTATTAGCTGACCTGTGAATTTTAGGCCTGTAATTGAAACAAGTGAGTGG
>CM050655.1:40933970-40936470 GCA_027574665.1 Rhynochetos jubatus | reverse complement strand
TGTCCCTGTCCGAGGCTCATCCCGAAAAGGGGAGAAATCCAGAGCGACGAAATCGCGTGCAATAATTAGACCGTTAAGTAGAGCGATGATCTTAGGCTTGGCCCCGCGCTTCAGCTTTCGAGGCTCTCCAAGTTGAATTTAGGCTGGAATTGGAGGGGAAAGGTAGAGCCACAGCCACTGACGTATTTGCAGTTCTCTGAAGATGATGTGAATTGAACTGAAACATTTGGTGGTGTCTTTCCTAGAATGGAAGTGTATGGTTATTACAAGTCATAAAGCTTTTGAAAGCTCGCATTAAAGCTTCTATCACCTGTCAGCTGCATTTGCATGAAATCAATAGGAGTTGGCCATCTATCTTTTCTGATCACCTTTCATCAGACCAGATTCATTAAGTCAAACAGTCATGGTGATTAGCTGGAAAATAGAAGAAACCTTGACATGTTACAAATGCACAGAGTGCCACTTTTTTGTTCTCTAATCAAGAAATGTAATACTTTATTTAATCCTTTCTTAAGCAAGTCATTTTGTGAGGCTATACCGGCGGCTCATCTGTCCCAACACACCAGGCTTTTGCCTGACACACTTGTATGGGCCCAGGCAAAGACATGACAAATTGTCCCCAAAGTCAATGCTGACAGGTTCTGATGATTAATGGTCTGATTATGAAGTGGTTTTACACATATAGAATTTACATCACAGAGAGTTAGAAATTTTGCCATGTCACATACGCCAAGGCATTTTGAAGAGCTTTACTATTTGCAAAGAAAAAGGAGGGCAAAATCCCAGCAAAAGCCATGTCATGTAAAATCAATACATCGGATCAATGCTTTATTAACAAGAAAATGTCTTACTTCACATTCCTATGTGGACCTTTGTCTCCGGGATGCATGATGGAATGTCAAATCATATTGCAGTCTTCAACTTTCTGTCGTGTTATTGAGTGCGCGCGTGCGAGCCTCCTTGCATTGATTACGAGACGTACCGCCCGTGTTTACACAAATAATTGAAGCACTTGATAATAATGTCGGCCAATTATTTCGGATAACGCTTTCAAATGTTACCTTGCGACTCTCCTCCAGTAAGTTGTAGCCTTTGTGTCCGCTCGCGCTTGGCAAACCTGCTGAGTTGTACGGTGTTAATCATCAAATTACATGCTGACTAATGAGTGATGGCCTAAATTGCAGGCTGAGTAATGAATAGATGGAGGCAGTTCTTATTAGTCTCAGAAAACCCATTGATTTATGTAGCGCCATGCACCATGGAGTTACTCTGCTGAAAACGATATCTACATCAAGAAGTAATATACTCTAATAAGTATTTTCATCTTAACTCTAGTCCTCGGGCCTCCAGGCTCAGTTTTTGTTTGAGTCAGGCAGAGCTATAATAAAGCCCTATGACTCCTTATAAAGCTTGTTAAACACAATGTGTGCAGTCTAACTGAGTCAGGATCATGATTCATGCACTGTACACAGCAGCATGTGCTGCTGATTTATGACCAAGCACAGTTCATAGTCAAAATTACAATTTGAGGGATAAAAAGATTAATTACTATTTGTGGCCTGCAATTTCATGAGGCTAGTGGATTGCAGCTGTAGAATGATAGTGCTCTACATCAGTTTGTAGTCAGCCATTCACAGATTATTAAAGCTTTGCAAGATTAAGTGCTCCTCCTGCCTGGTTTGTGCTCAGGCAATATGCTAGACAAAAAAGGACCACAGGGATAAATCTGAAGCTAGCAATAGCTGGACATATGTCATAATTGCCAGTTTCCCATAAATCCACAGCCAGTATAGAAAGCAGCCCATGATGCAGACATCATATCATGACTCTAGTGATTGCTATATATGGCCTCAAGACCTGTAACTTTGTTACCGCGCGACCATTTTTGCAATATATTGGATAACCCTTTGACTATTTTCCAGTCTAATTATAAATAGAAGTAATCATTGCTTTGTGAAGGAAAAAAAAAAAAAAAAAAGGAAAAAAATCTCTTCCTCAGGACAGGTTGTAAAATGAGGTTTGCACCTCCCGTCAGGTCTGAGAAGAAAAACCGCACCGTGCGTGCGAACCTGTGCTCGCAACCGGTCGTCGAGATGTATCTCCTTGCTAACCTACGCTGCTTAAACTGACTCGTCTGTTTGTGTTCTAGCACTTAACGAACCAACCATAGATTACGGCTTTCAGAGGTTGCAGAAAGTTATTCCACGACATCCAGGTGATCCCGAAAGGTTACCAAAGGTTAGTAAAGCCTCAAAAAGCGTTTGTTTTCATCTAATGTAATAGACGTTGCTAAGTGATGCCGCGCGCTGCTTGCCGCCTGTAAAACGGTGCCGCGAAGAACTCCGGCTGACGTACCAACTTCCTAGGTAGGTATGTCAGGCTACGAAACCCACCAACCCTCACTCTCAAATCCGGCCCATCTCCCGCATCAATTCTTTGCCATTAGCTTAACCCACAGTTTTTAAGATCGCAGTTGATACTTGCGAGAGAGCATTTTAAC
>CM050655.1:40871470-40928970 GCA_027574665.1 Rhynochetos jubatus | reverse complement strand
ATTTCACTAATTCAGCACCAGAGCTACACGCTACAGCAGCAAACACCTTTTCTAGTCAATCAGAATTGAACAGCTGGATGTAAAATGCAGTATTATTTTTAGGCTCGTGTCTAACTTTGACTTCAAACCACAAACAGGGTTTTCCTCCAAAACAAAATACCTTCCTATCTTTGTAATACACCCACTAAACATAGCCCGAGCACCCGGAGAGCGTGTGATGTATTCTACCCGCTTTATCAGCTCCTCGTAATTACCGATGCCGCCGCGAGCTGCCAACGTTATAGTGCTTCTCTCTTCTTCTTGGAATGACGGCTGCGTTTAGTGAAACGTTAACACAGGTGGTTTGTTTTCCTCTAGGAAGTATTACTTAAGAGAGCAGCAGACCTTGTGGAAGCCCTATATGGGATGCCCCACAACAACCAGGTAGGTTGCTGGCGCGGTTGGTGTCTACACGCCTACACGTGTAAATCAATACCCGCGATCTGCAGAGCTGGCAGAGCGTCAGCTCATGCGCTTTGTACACAGCCTGGCTTTGCCAGCCACCTTGAGGGCAGTCTGATGTGATGCAATGCTCCGAGGGAAAAGCTTCATCTTCCCATTCCCTTCCCGGCGCTAGTTTGCCTATCGGAAATGACAATTACGTGTAAGGTGCCAAAAGCATAAGCAATCATTAAGGCAAGAGAATAACCTTGAACTCGGGCCAAAATATACAGTGACTAATGGGAAGTCCTAAAGAAATCTGCTAAACAGAGCGGATAAAACACACTGTATTTTGCAAACGGCTGAAAACACGTCTACTGCGCTGGACGCGTGCAGTCTGCGTCCCGATTTCCACGACGTACAGCCCTGAACTGAAATTTCATCTTCGTTTCTCTATTTCCTTATACTTACTGTGTCGACGTGACGTTGCACGGTGCTCTGGTACCTCGCAGGGAGGAGAGCAGGCGCAGTTGAAACAAGCAGCAAAACCCCCACCCGCACTATAGTTCCGCACGAATCTCTTTGGTAAATTTTAATGTTATTGCGAGTTGGAATATTTGCACAAACCAGTTGCTTAGTTGTCAGGGCTTATTTTATGTCTTTGTAGGAGATAATCCTGAAACGAGCAGCTGACATTGCTGAAGCGTTATACAGTGTGCCCCGCAATCACAACCAGATCCCCACTCTAGCCAACACTCCTGCCCACACTGGCATGATGGGAGTGAACTCCTTCAGCAGCCAGCTCGCCGTTAATGTTTCCGAAACATCACAAGCCAACGACCAAGGTACGTGGGATTTCAAGAGTTAATCCTTCACGCTGTTGACTGCTTTTGGCCAGTGCCTATTAATACGCGCTGATGTCGCCGCCGCTGTGTTCTCCCTCTTTCTCTCCCCGTGGTCGTACGTCTGATCGTGTAATGAAATGCCGCCTTTAACTTTCTCGTAATATTTAATTCTTCCTGTTCTTTCATTTACTGTTATCATAAAGCATCTCCAGTGGAAAAAAAAACCAAACGTTGGCAAAGTGTAGAAAGCTCTTTATTATTCACAGTAAATATACGACGTGTATGCTTTTTATAAAATAATCATGTGTCTAGGTATCTCCACCTGGTTTTGGAACATTCACACAGATAAATCTAATTTGATGTCTGTGACTCGAAAATACTTTGTTTACAGGCATGTGTGACATATATGTTACTAATAAAAATAATAGTTGATTTAATTTACCTGTTGTAATTGAAAATGCATGTAGCGTATTGCATTTAAAATTAATTTTGATACTAATGAAAGGAGGGAAACAGGATTATTAGATATGTTCAGACCCATTTTTTTTTTTTGCTTGCAACGTAATTATTAAATTGATTGCTCAGATAGGAACAAATTGTTGTTTAAAATCCTGATTCTGCTATGTTTCCTCTTCTAAAAAGATGGTCTTTTAATGCATTTCCAAGCTAATAAGCCTTGTAAAATTCTGCACTTGATCTTGAATTAGTGTTCACCGATGGCTACACCTTATGAAAGTACGAGCTTATTGGTAGTGTAAAAATATCAGTCATAAAATGAAGACCCCAAAACAGCCTTTTAAAGTAAATCACTGCAACAACAACAAAAAAAAGTTTTTTCTTGTCAGCTATGGCATTTGAAGGTCTGGAGAGGCTGAAAGTTCATTCAGTGTGTTGGTACAAAGCGGGACTCGAGCCTGTTGATAATTGCTCCTAAAGACAAACGTGAAGGCACCTGACACAGCTGGATCGAAGAGAGCTTTTGTTGGCTGTCTGTGCTAAGAGGAGAGACAACACAGAGTGTTCGCAGATGATTTAAGTAGGGTTGGCGTGATAAGGTTATCTCCAACTGCAAGAGTTGATAGGGCAGTAAGAGACAACTCAGAGCAAAGCTGTGCAATCAATTAAAACTGTGTAATATATGCTGCATGAGGAAACCCCCCAGCCCTAAGTCTACATTATAAAATAACATTATTTTTTTGGGGTGGGGGGGTTTCTAACACAGTAGGTTACAGTCGCAACACAAGCAGTGTTTCCCCGCGAGGATATGTTCCCAGCAGTACTCCTCAGCAGTCCAATTACAACACAGTCAGCAATAGCATGAATGGATATGGCAATGCCGGCATGCCCAATCTAGGTGTACCAGGTTCCCCTGGATTTCTTAATGGCTCCTCAGCTAACTCTCCTTATGGCAGTAAGTGTCTATTTTTGGTAACACATCATCATATAGATTCATATTTACTACAAAATCAAATACTTGCATTGTTTTGATTTCCTATATTGTGAGCTACTGGATAAAAGGAGGGGTGACTCTGGAGGCTGGACGTAAAAAATGAATATAATAAATTGATCTGTTTGTGCCATAATACAATCTCAGATAGAAATAAATAAATTAAAAAAAAAAAAAAACCAAAACCAAAAATTGGACTGCGCAATTTGTAACAAAAGTCCAACACAAAAGAGTTTGCCTGTTATCCAGAGAGTGGCCAAGCCAAGGCATTTCATTTTTTTTTTTATATATATTTTTTTATATATATATCTCTCTATATATATTTTAAGAGGCAAGGCCCTATCACTCTCTTTTTCCGTGTTTGCCGTGAAAACCTCAATCTGAGTCCTGATTATTTTTGCTTTATTGCAGTAGTGCCGTCAAGCCCTACCATGGCAGCCTCTTCGGTCACCCTCCCTTCAAACTGTAGCAGTACACACGGCATTTTCTCATTCTCACCTGCCAATGTCATCTCTGCAGTGAAACAAAAGAGCGCCTTTGCTCCTGTTGTCAGGCCCCAAGCCTCTCCTCCACCATCTTGCACCAGTGCAAATGGAAATGGACTTCAAGGTGAGCTGGATCTCTCTCAATTTTCTGTGTGTTGCTTTTTTTTTGGTCCATACACCCAAGCCCTGACGGTTTATTTCGGAGAAAGGTACCTCGCTGTGTTTTTTGGGCTTCTGGTGCTTTCACGGTGTGGTAAAAGCGGGAGAAATAGGGTAGCGGGAATGTTACGCTAAGATTTTAAGCAAATCTTAGTTCAGTTTTAATACGTAGAGAAAACAGCAGTTGTTTTTCTGGCATTTTCTCTTAGGAGTTTGTGCCTTAAATTTGAAAGTAAGGCTGTACCCCGAGCGCTTCTTGGAGGTTTCACGTGCTCCTCGCGTTTATACGTTTTCTGAACACGTCTATGGATGTTTAAAACCAGCAGCTTTCCAGCGTAACGTGGTGCAACGTCCACATTTCACACAGGATGCAACAGTTATTTGAAAATATGTCAAATGAGTGTGAATGGGGTGAAGCTCGTAGTGAACTAACCTTCCCTGGGACTAGCCAGCCGCTTGTGCAGCGCGGCGGCGTGCCCGTGGTCCCAGCTCCCCCGCCCACCATGGTGTTAGAGTGCTTGCTTCCCTAAAGGAACAACGAAATATTTTAATTAAGGCGGCCAATTTTAAGCTTCTGCGGTTTTTTTTAATCTGCATGCTTTCGTGTGGGTCGTGGAACGAACGATTCGTAAGCTGGTTGCAGTATTTCCGTGGTCACCTGCTAGGAGTGGGGCAGGAGGAATTACGACACAGTGTCCGTTTGGCGGAAGGACAGAAATACGAACCAGGAAATCTTCCTTTTAACGGCATATTTTGGCATTTAAAAGATAACCTTGTTGGACGCGTTAGAATGGCTGAAGAGGCTGGTTTGCCTCTGTTTTACCATCATGAGCCCCGTTGCACAGTGCAGTAAACTGAAGCCCTTCAAATCCCACGGGAAGCAGGGGTTGCAGACACCTTTAGCCTGGAGATGGCCACTCCTCTCGACTTTCTTAGTTGTCAGTAGCGCAGATTATTCACCCTTTGTGTTGCCATAATACCCGTGACACGATGAGCACTCGCAGGCAAACAGATAAGGACGGATATTTTGATTTCCCAAGCTGATTCTGGACACTTGCATTTTGTGGTATCTTCTTAAGGCGCTTCTGGGAGATTAATGCCACAGAACTGCCTGTCCACCAAAACCCCAGGCCAGTCGAGACCAGGATCTCAAACTGGATGTCCCTGCAGCTTGTTACTAACTTCCTGGCCCAAAGAAGCATCTGAGAGCTTATTATGAACCCAGGTCAATGAAAGGCTGAGGATCCAGCTACACAAATCTTACTGTAGGATGAATGTTGAAGCAAAGGAAAATTAGATTAACAATTTCTGTCATGGCATATGTCTTTAGTGGAAGTTTGCTGTGTTACTGTAAGTAGAAAACTGTACCAGGTGTAAGCAAGCAATATTCTTAGGAAAGATTATCCATTCATAAAATAATCCAGTGCCCTACTTTCCCCTTTTTACAAACCTAATCTAGTATAAAGAGTAAATATTGAAAATAAATAAAATAAAATAAAATAAAATAAAATAAAATAAAATGTGGTAACACATGGCTTAGGTAAGAAGAGCCCTTCTGCAGCTAGTCTGTGGCAGGTATTCATATATACTCTCATTAACTTGTTGATACTGCTTTACTCTGAGAAATAAAATTATTTACAGTTCTAAATTAAAACAATCTAGATTTCTGTAACTTCAGTATGTAAATAAAGGGCTTCCTATTAGATATTCAAGGTTTCAGGTCTAGAATATTGCAAAGTGGAGGTGTCAGAAGAACAGGGCAGGCTAAATGCCCAATTGCCAGCAGACACCGAGCCCCCAGTCTCCCTCAGCACTTCCCCAAATCCCCAGTAACCAAGTGTCTTCATCCTCAGGTACAAAATGCTCTGTGTAAATTCCTGGTCGTTGACTTCCCATCACCCAAAGCTGATTCTGTTAAATAGGTCATGAATCCAGCTCTTAGGCTGAGGCCCAACCCTGCTCTGGACTAAGCTTCTTCCAGGCCAGGCATCCCACCGAAGGCTCAAAGATCCCTTCAAGCTCTGATTTTAGGATGCTGCATTCCCAGCAGCGGACCTGGCGTGATCCCCATGGAAATCCAGCATCCCAAGGGTATGGCTAAAGCTCTACAATAGGTGCCCCCGAAACCCGCGCTGCCGCCTCGCTGGGCTGTGCCTACCCCCCCAGCACTCAGGATTTCTGACACACGGAGCTGTCCAGGTGTGGGGATGTGCAGAGCAGCCAAACTGGAAAGGAATAGAAGTGTCGGGAGGAAAAAAAAAAAGTCCCAGAGAAATAGCAAGAACATCTTTCTGGTCTGGTAATTAGAGCACTGAGTTCCAGGGTTGTGACAATAAGTTGAATTATTTATGCAAAGCAGCACAGCACTACGAGGTGAAGCTCCGTACCAGGAGAGTTAGGGGACTCTAGCAAGAGTTAAAATATGTGGGTTCAAGGCCCCTTGGGCTGATGAGAAAGTCAAATTGCATCTGACGTATCCTTGGTCAGTTCCTTTATCACCACAGCAGAGAGGCACCATCACTTTTTTCCAACCAAAGCTTTTAATTCAGACTCAGGAGAGGGTTTGGGATGACAACACTTCACCCAGCTGTCCTCACAGACCTCAGCCTGTGAGGTTCAAGAGCTGCAGCCCAACACCACTAAAGTATTTTGGTGATCTTCAAGTACAGAGCCTCATTACAGAGCGGGGTGTGAGGGAGCTGAGTGACAGCTGAGGGGTCTGCGCCTTGGGAATGGTCACATACATTTAGCCAAGCCAAGGCCGAAGCGAGAGCTCGTGGTCACTGTTGTACCTAAGGTAAATCCTGCAGTTCATGAATCTGGGTAAGAAGGGATGACGTGCTCTTTTAATCACAGGGCAGGATATCCTCTTGTTTGTTATGTTACCTTTCCCCACACATGCTCTGTTCTCAAAGAAAAGCCAGTTGGATCGTTCTCAGGGAAGCTGGTTGACCCCGCTGTGGCAAGGCATCGCACGCCAACACGATGGGGCCAGGCAGCCCAGTTGTTCCTCTGGTTTGTTAGCACCGTGCTAACAGCACCGGGATAGGACGAGGGGCAATGGCTTTAAACTGAAAGAGGGCAGATTTAGATTGGACATCAGGAAGGAATTCTTCCCGGAGAGGGTGGGGAGCACTGGGACAGGTTCCCAGAGAAGCTGTGGGTGCCCCATCCCTGGGAGTGCCCAAGGCCAGGCTGGATGAGGCTTGGAGCAACCTGGTCTGGCAGAAGGTGTCCCTGCCCATGGCAGGGGGTTGGAACTAGGTGGTCTTTAAGGTCCCTTCCAACCCAAACCATTCTGTGATTCTATGAAGAGGCAGAGTCAGATGAGAGCATGGCAAAACCCAATATGCAACAGTCCTGCAGACACAGGTAGTTCTTTTACAGGGATTTGGGGGTTAATTGACCAATCCTTGCTGGGTAAACCCCCATAGGATTTGTCTGTGTGTGGAAAAAATGCTGTTCTTGGTACATCTAAGATGGTGAGAAAGCAGGAGTGGAACTATGAAGCCCCATCTGATCTCAGATGGACTGTTTTGTTTCCTAACACAGTATAAAGCAGAGGTAGAGCTTCTCTGACTTCTGGCTTGTGCTACCATCACCCTAAGCATTAGGACCACCGGAGCCCACCCCACTAGAAGCAAGATCTTGCTGCTAGTAAGCATGCCCCCAAAGAGCCACTCTGCACTGTAGGACTTACTGCCCAAGAGTCAACAAGGAGAGGTCTATAGCCAACAGGGGGATTCACTTTTTCTCTAAGAGATCCAAGACAGAGGTTAAGAAGAAAAGAAAAAGAATACAGAAGAAGACAATCTGGGGAAACCTCAGAAAGGCCAGCGTGCAGGCAATGCCAGCCAGAGCTAACGTGTAGCCTTCTTCCTTGCTGCGCTCGTGTGTCACCCCTGTCAGCGGCGCATCCATCCTCAGCCAACCGCTACCCTAAACTCAGAAGCGGCAGCTCGCAGAGGAGATACCCCTCTCTCTGTTGTCCTGTGGGTATGACTCACTCCTGTGAGTACTTCTACAAAAAAGGGCCTTTGGACCATACCCAAAAAGCCACAATCTTGTTAACTCAGTATGACTTCCAGTGCATAGTCCATGATCAAAAATTTAAATACTTAAGACATTTTTTTACGAGCAGGATACTAGCACATGGGTTCCTCAGGGCAGAGGGCTTTTCCCGTTTAAAACAATGGACATTTAAGATATAATGGTTTAGTGAGAAAGCGCTGGCTCGCTGCAAAGTTGGAAGTACAATATGTGTTCAAAATTTGGTTTTCAATTGTAATTTACTTTTTATAGATTGTGAAAGATATTGCTCTCTGCTTAAGCTTTATGACTGTAATGCAGAGCAAGAGGTTCTCTATATTCTTTTGAAATTGCATTCTGCTTCATTTTCTGGTCTTCCCCTGGATGAAAATATTAAAATTATTATTAAAAAACTAGCCACCCCATTCTTCTTTAAGAAGGCATTTGGTATCAATTTGCACAGCAGGAAACGTAGTGCAGAAATTCACAATTGTCAAATGTTGCTACTAAAATAGTCCGAAGCACCAATTTTGCGCCCCCCTCCCATTGTGCCGCAGACAGAATTCAACAAAAATGGCTAAATTGCTTAAATTAAAGAATTCAGACTTTTTTCCCCCCAGAAAAGTATACAGCAGACAAGCTAAATTTTCACGCAGCAGAAGCCAAACATGAGGTTACAATAAAGGTGTGACTAAGAGGTGCAGAGCAGTAGTACCAAACAATGATGCACAATTTACTAAGGTATTTATCCCACAACCTCTGGAAGGAAAAATCTGGACTTTTTTCTGCTAAATTGTTCTTTAAAGAAGCAAATGTCCGAGCCAGCTCTTGACTTCTGCACTCCGCTCAGCATGCTGGCTCCGACACAGCTTTTGTGTCTCGCCATCCCCTCGATACCGAGCGTGACGACAGATCCCTGCTGAACCTGACCCCAAAAAGACAGGAAGACCCTATGTGTTTTGGGTTGATTTGTGGTCACCTGGATGTCCAGGGCAGCCGAGGGTTGTACTGCGGCACTGCAGCTCCTCAAAATGAGCTCCCGCGGCCCCCAGTCCAGGTGCACCCCACGTAACCACACCTCTCTGGGGCTGCCTGCTGCGGTGCCAGGCTTCCCGCGGACCGAAAACTCCCAGGAGAAGTCAACCTGAGAGCGCGTGGCTCTGCGGGTCCGGATGCCGAGCGAGGCCGTCTGCCGGCCGAGGCGAACGCAGTGCGGAGCGCGGGAGATTTGGTGGAAATGGGATGCGGAAACGACATGTTTTGGGCAGAAAGGGTCTCTGCCAATCCACACTGTTCTCCAGTTAACTTCTGTAACTTTGGTCTCTGTTTGGGTTTAAAACATGCAGTATGATAAAGTATAAAAACGACAACTTCCGTTTCAATTTCTGACATATTTGATATGTCTCACTGGGGGAAAAAAGTAGCAGAGTTGGAAAACCTTACCCTGCTTCCAGAGCATCACTAGAGATTTCCTTTAGGAAGATATATTCCCACGCAGGCCCTTCGCATCGGCCCGCACAGCTGCCTACGGGAGCAGAGCTGCTGGGGGCTGCGGCCGCAGCCCTCGGAGCGACGCTGGCCGTGCAGACCGCGTCGCTGGCTGCCCTAGGAGCTTACGTGGCGTACAAATGTGTACGTACCCACCTCTTCCAAACCGTAAAGCTGTAACAGCGAATCTGAAAGAAATTAATATTGTTGAAATTAATGAACTGAGAAATTGAAGTTCACATCGCTACACGAAGGAATGTATTAATATCTGTTGTACATAAATTAATGAGAACTATCATTATGGCAAAAATTAAACAACACTAAAATTAAAGACTGTCTAAATTACGTTTCTACCAAAGAGTTAACCAGGAACAAAGCAGTTGTCGTTGGCATCTCAGTCTTAACCCGTTAAAAAAATAGGAGATGGCTGCTCAGGGGGGTTAACCTCACACTGGTTTATGGCGCTTGGTCTCCAGAGCTGGGAGCACGTGTAGGGCACTTGGCTTTGGTCTTAGAGGGTCCTTGAGGTGCTCAGCCCCGCTGTTACCGTACAGTGCAATCGTAGGAACGGAGCTTTTCTGCCCAGGTAGCAGGTCTGGGCATGAAACGGTGGTTGGCGGGGATGTCCCCGGGGGCTGCCTGACACGACCAGGAGTGACCGTGTGGGTGCCCAGCTGTGTGGAGCCTGGCCCTCGCCTCGCTCTCAGCCCCGCGCCTGCGGGAGTCGGGATGCCCTGCCCACGACAACCCGCTCGGAGCATCCTCTCGCGACACGAAGGCCTCGCGGAGCTTCTCGCGGGGAAAGGCGCGTGTCCGTGGTCGCTCGGTCGGAGGACGCGGCGTCGAGGAGCCCGGGTCCGCGTCCGCCCGCCCCGTCCCGTGCCCAACCGGTGCCGGGCATTGCGGTCGCTTTGAACCAGACGTGCCTTACACGAGCGTGCTAATAACGGCTGATTTCTCTTCTCTTTTTCTTTTAGCTATGTCTGGGCTTGTAGTCCCGCCAATGTAAAGTCACTTTTGTTTACCTACCGTAGCACCAAGCTTCAGAGGACGGGCTTAGGGGACAAGTTTAGTATATTAAGACATGCTGATGGAAACAGTATCTTCACACAGAATCAGCAACAAATCGAAATGCTACAAAAAAAAAAAAAAAAACCCACAAAAAAAAGAAAAAAAAAGACTTTGTTTAAAGATTTTATTTAAACTATTAAGAATCTACATGCAAACAACCTACTTCTTCATGAACAATTCCATTTTATTGACTGAATTTTTCTCATATTTTCACATTTCTCAGTCCTGAAGAATAAGGAAAAAGCGATGCCTATTTTGTATAAAGTTTCTGATTACGTCTTGGCTATGTCTAGTACTTGCTATGTGTTGGGAGAAACTTTGTGGATGCACCATTTTGATTATCATGAAACACTGATGAAAAATGCCTCCGAACATTTTTCTGTACTCATAACTAGATTCACAATGGTTGTGTATCTCTATAATGTGAAATATTTTTTTGTGGTGGAAAAAAGGGGGCCAAGGAGGTTACGAGCCATCAAACTGGAAAAAAAAAATAATAAAAAAGGATGAATATATGATTAGAAAAAAGGAAACAAAAACCGGGGCGCGGGGGCGGGCGCGGGAGGGTTTATCATTGCTTAACTTCATCTTAATGAAATGGAACTTTGTAACTTATTGTAGTTAGAAATTGTAACTTTGATATTGAATTCTCTTGCCTTCAACAAGCACACTGACAGAGAAAAAATTGCTACTGTCTGTTGGTAAAAAAAAAATATACTTCCACTGCTAGAGCTTCCTGTTAAGCAAGTGTGATCTGCAACATTTTTTCAACTTTTGCTAGCACTGTATACTATTGCATTCTTAGGCTACTGTGAAGTCTATGTTTCTTGTACCAGAAAATTGTCCTTTTGACTTCTAGATCCTTCTTCCCTAATGTGTTTTGTATGTGGTTATAAAATTGTAGACTTTTGTGATTTTGCCAAAGTTGTAGCTAAATATTTATACACTTGTCTTGAATTTTTTTCAGATCCACTTAAATATTTAGAAAAGCAAATTTTATTCCTTATGAAGCCTATAAGGAATAAAAGAGTCTTATTCATTGCAACACTTTCTTTCACACAAACACTTGCAGTCACTAAGGGAATTTATTTTGTAACATATCAACTATAAATATTGTATTTATCTTTGAAATTTTGTATATTGCTTTTCATCATTTTTTGTTTTCTTGTATGTATTGGTTTTCGTCATGGCCTGGTATTGTGATGCTGAGAATAGCATTAAGCCAAGAACCGCTGCCTTCATGTTTTTCTTTTAAATAAATTACTGTCCGTACATTTCATTTGTATTTCATAAAGTCGCTGTTGTTTAGACTTTCCATCCTTTTTTCTTCTTTTTAATTTTTGAGGAAAAGTCAAATTCATTGTTTATTTTTATATTATTTTTAAGTTATCAGAACAAATAATTTTGAAAAAAAAGTTGTTTGTTGTATAGTCAAATCGAAATTGTGCCACACGGCTGTAATGAATACTAGTAGAGTATGTGCATGTGATACAGCCACAGAACAGATGACTATTTTGTGGTTGCATTTCTTTTTGGTTTGTTTTTTTTTCTTCTTTTATTTCCTTTTTAAATTTTTTTTTTTTTAAAGATTGTAAAAAGTCATTTTTAGCTGCCACCCATGACTTTGCCACATAGCTGAACTGTGTTTACTGGAAAAATTCAGAGGCCTAAAGTTTAAAATAAATTCACTTCTGATGTTTTAATTAAAACGTTTGCCACATTAACTTCTCTGATGCCTTAAAAGTGAACTTCTTTGAAGAACTTTTGTGCTGTTTTATCACAGGCTTACACCACAATCGTTAATCACTACTTCATTTGGATGATTTCTGGTGTAAAAAAGAGAAACCAAAAGCACAAACCTGGTGTACAATTCTATCGCTCCTTTACGTGTCTCTTTTCTGCTGCACTCTGCATTCTCCCGAACCCTGCACTGTTTAAAAAAAGGTAAAGGTTTCACGCGAAATCAGGACCATACATGATTTTTAAATGTTTGGGGTTTGTTTATTTAGGTTTCTTGGTTTTTTTAACGGAACTTTTTGTAACAGACCCGTAGCTGACTGTACTTTTTAAACTGGAATGACCTCCGCTGTACATCGTGGCTCTTAGTGTCAAACCCACAGAGAGAACCGTGGATTTTCTTTTTTTTTTTTTTTTTAATTTGTTTTTACTTTGCACTATAACTCGTTTGCAAACGCAGCACTGCAAGACATGTTGCAAACTGCAGCAGAATTAAAGTTGGAACCAAAAAAGGAGGGACCTTTTTTTTTTTTTTTTGTTGTTGTTGTTGTTCTTTCTGGGCAAAAATGCACATTTTAGTCAAGCGTTTATTAAAGGGTTTAAAAGAACGATACAGCGGGTCACGCAAAATGCCGCGCGCATTTTCCCCGTGATACCGAGTAAGGCTTAGCGAAGTGGAAAAGCCTGAGAAGTCACTTTGGAACTGAACTGCCTCCGTTACGTTTTGTCTAAGGAAGGTTTTGCTCTGCAGAAGAGGTCACGCGTACATGTTAAGAAAGTTTGCAAGTTTCTTCATAAATGCAATCTGTTTGTGTTTTAGATTACTTAGTCAATGCACTCATCGCTTCATTGTCTCCAGACGGAAAGCTTCACTAAATGGTAGATTTTACTGTTAAAGACCCTACAATAAGATTGTTTTATCTGTACATTTTTTCATATATTTAACTGTATAAAAAAAAAATGTTCATTTTACACAATATTTAATTAAAGTATTTCTTGTCTGTGAATTTCATTTTTAGTAATTTTATCTGGTTTGATTATTAAAAAAAAGTGACTAAACACAAACCAAAAATATGCAACACTTTTGGGGGTTTCATTTCTAAAGATCAGAACGTGAAGTTACGCCTTGGTTAAGAAAAAGCACAACCCTTGACGTGGGCTTTTCGGTAGCCCAGGCAGCCCCTGAGGACGATGAGGAAGGAGACCTCTGCTCCGCAGCCCGGCAATGACATGTGGCTCAGCCTTGGTGAAGTATTTAACCCAAACTGTGCTGCAGAGACCCTTTTTGTAACATAAAGGTAAACAGCAGAGTAAATCTCTATTTTTTTTCTATTTTACTATCATCTTGTAAAAGCCTGTAAACAAGAAGTTATTTTAAACATGGCACAACTCAAATTTTCCATGCAGCGCTTTGTCACCGAAGGTCGGCACGCTCGTCTTTTAAATGCTGATAAGGAAGCAAACCCTTTTGTTAATTATAATACTGAAGACAAATATTTCATCCTCTGGACTGTAGTACGTGCAACGTCCACGTAACGTACTTGAAACATAAACAGACCGAGGCGGGCACGACTCACCCTCATAGCTGGAGGGTGGTTCTACTGCAGACAGTTACAATGCTAAGCCTGAAGTAGAGGCCGGGGTTCCCTACCCCAGCTGCCAAGTGTGTGCCTGCATCGTTGTGTGACCACAGCCACCAAAAAAAGGGTATTTGTACCGGAATTTGTACTGGAATACGGGTCTGGCAGAGCAATGCAATCCTGGCAAAGCAGGGCGCTCGTTACCCGAGTTTTATGCTGTCATTACCAGAGGGCTGCTGACAACTTCGAGAGGGCACTGAGACACTCCGAGCTCCGAAGTTCATGTGTGTACTCGTGTACGTGCACACACTGCCCAGCGACACGCCGTATGCTCGAGTCTCTCCTTCATCGCCCCGCGTTTCAGCTGTTAAGTGATGGGATGTGATGAGAAGGTGCCGGTTAACGTAGTCACAATTGACAAAGAAGGAAAACTGGGATATTTAACTATGTCTCCTTTCTTCTCCAAGATTTCCATAGTTTTTATGTTTGATGAAAACAGATGTTAAAAATAGAGAGCTCTTTGGATTATCATTATTATGCATTGACAACTGTTCCACTTTGAGTATGTATCTGTGTATCACGTTTAAACGGCGGCATAATCAGATGCATCCCACTAAAAAATAAGATGGTTTATAGGGATGAAAGTCTTCGCGATGCCTACCGGCGCTTTTCCTTTTAGGTTTATTTCAAAGATTTGAATAATGAGCATCTAAACGGTTCGCCTAACTTTCAATGCAAAGGAAATACAAAAGAAAACACATTTTGAGGTAGGAATGACAAGTCCTAGAGCAATCCACCACCTACGACACATCCCTATCCGTAAGTTGGTAATAGCCCTGGCGAGAAAATATGTTGTGTCAGCCTATAGCAAGCTGAGACATAGGAAGATGATAAAAATTCCTTAATCAAAATGAAGGGATAGAGTCTCTAAAAGTATACGCCAATTATGGCAGAGCAGCTTTTTAAAGTCTTTCAAGCTTTTAAAGATTATTCAAAGCACTTGAAATAGGCTTCAATCTAATGCCTCATTTCATTGCATTAAACAGCCTAGTTAATAAAGAATCAATATATTCAAAGGGCAAGGTTATCTTTTGTCTATAAGGGGTGGTGCCATTCTGAACCTTTTATAGTTCAAATGCTGAAAAAGACCTCATGAAATCCATACTCATCAAGTGGGTCAACTAGAGCAATAAAGAGGCCTCTGAAAGAATGGCTGCGCTCCTTTAAAACAACTATAAGTCTTATCTCCCCACATAGCGCTCGCCAGGCTCCGCCAGAAAATGTCAATTTCTCATCAAGACAAGAGGCCCAACGATAATTTTTTTCTAGAGAATACACACAATTAGGAGAATGCAGAAAGGCCCCATCAGTGATTTGTAGCTTATTATGTCACCGGCAAGCTGCGATCCGCCGCTAAGCAGATAATAAGGGCAGTTGATAACTAAAGTGTCAATACGCCAAAGAACGATTTTTGAATGTGAGCCCTTGTGCTTCCCCCCCCGCCCCCACTCCTCGAGCAGATCGTGGGGCCGATAACGGTGCATCTGCCAACCGACACTGCCTGTTGGACCTCACAATTAATGCCGCGAATAAATAGCACAAAAGAGTTTAGATTCTTTATACTCTTTGAGACAATTCCCTGTTTTACCCTTCAAGGAGTTCTTTTATGTTCGAATAAGGTTGCTTTTAATGAAATTTAAACTCATCAGAGGAAATCAAACCCCTCAAATCAGATTACAAATTGATTTTCTTTTGGTCACTTGTCGTTACACAATGTACTGCCCTAAGTTTTACAGGAAAAGGAAGAGAAAGCACCCCGTCTGGAGTCAGTACGCAAACAAGCTCTGCAAAAGCACATGAAGGAGGAATGTCCCCGAAGTCCCACGAGTAATAAAAAGTTTTCAAAAGTCGGTGTGTGCCATTTCAAAAGTGATCACTGCTCAGACGCGTCACAAAATACTGACGTTTTAAATACAACGAACCACACTAGAACCTGAAATTGTATAAATCACATAATTAAACCCGAGCTCTCTCTTTTTTTCATATTTAATGCTTTCATTGTTACCTACAAGAAATCAAATATTATCTCTCAGTGCTCGGGTCAAAATTAACCAATTAACCAGTGCCGGCTGGTGACACTGCAGTTTGGCCAGCTGAAATACGATGACGGCCACAGAGGCTTTATAGTCGTGATATTTTGATTTCTTACATGCTCAAATAAAGTCACAGTTGTACTGTAACCGTTTTGTTTCCTCTTTATTGACTCTGTACTAGTACTGGAAGGGCTCTGGGAAAAAAAGGGTGCAGTTAATTGGTCACAAAATGGTACATTTTCGGTACTCACCAAGTTTTTAGAGGATTTCATTTGTTACGTGGCTCTTTTTTTTTGCATTTACCTTGAGAAAAAGTAAACTGTTCGAGCCATAACTTTGTAACAAAAGGCAGCAGCTACCCCCAGAACAGACCAAGTGGGGGTGGCTACTCTGCTCCAACCAGACCCAAATCACAGATTGCTTACTGTGTAAAATCTAAGTAAAATAATAAACCCCAAAAAAACAAAAAGGGAAATTTAGGCTGGGATTGGCCTGTGCAACACAGCCAACAAACTTTAAAGTTGCCCTGTATCTACGATGAAACACAGGCCGAGACACCAAGGGGAGGATGGAGAGAAGAAGGGACGAAGATAGGAAAAAAACTGTACAGTGAAACCCAATAAAGGTGTATTTAGCGATTCCTTTCCTTGCACTGTGGAGTCCAGTTGTGGGAGCAAGTGCTCAGAGGTGGCTTTGCCTCTGCGGTGGCTCAGTGCCAGCGGGGTGCAGGAGCCGAGGCGGAGGGTGTTGGAGCTGGGGGCTGCAGCTCAGCGCTGCTTTCTGGGGAATGTGGGCTTTGGCCACCACAGCTCAGACCCACAGGTGAAGGACAGCACTGGGACGTGGAGTCACCTCCCACACCAGCCTCAGGGCCTCCGGGGTGGGAGGTGGTGGATCAACACAGAGGTCTGCAAGGGGCGACCCTGTGTACCAGTTCTGCTGCAGTTGCCACCCTCCTTCACACCACAGCTCGAGTCCCAGGGTGAAAAAAAGAAAGGAAGGAGAGGAGAGGAGAGCAACTAGATACAAAAATCATTGGATAAATGACCTGAGGGGAACAGGGAAGGAAGAAAGGCTGCAGACAAGGGTAAACCAGAGTTATCAAGAGAGCGGGTGCGAGGGCACAGACCCCAAGTTTGTTCTGCATCAGGATGGGGTGGAGGCAGAGGTGGGGTTGAATGTGGAGTGCTGTCTGCAAGGTGGCCAACAGCCCCACAGCAGCTCCTTCTCCCCACGGCGTCACTGTTTGTCTTGACACAACCCCGTCATACAGCTCATCACTACTCAGCCACAGCACCGTAGTATGAGTGGTAAGTGCTTGCAGAAGCAGCAGAATAAGGTTTTTCTATTAAATGAGGAAGAAGGAAAATAGAAGAAACTTACTATTTAGAAGTTAAATTGAGTGACAAAAACCTTCATAAAATGCCCTAAGAAGCAGCTGTGGATGCCCCATGCCTGGAAGTGTCCAAGGCCAGGCGGGAGCAACCTGGTCTAGTGGAAGGTGTCCTTGCCCATGGCAGGGGGTGGCACTGGGTGGGCTTTAAGGTCCCTTCCAGCCCAGACCATCCTATGGTTCTACGATTCTCTAAGTCAAGGCTGTTACAGAAGGTCAGCAAACCAAGCAGTGACATCTACAAGCAGGAGCTACTATTCTGCTGCAAGAGAAAGGAGCCACATTCCGAGAGAAGGGACCCTGGCAGACACACGCTTTACCCTCTTTCCATGCTGCATTTGTTTCTGCCAACCCATATGGTTTGCGGCGGGTGTAGTCAGTACGGACGGAGACCCTTGAGAGGCCGCTGTGCAGGAGCCTTGCAGAAAGCCCTACTGTTTATCAAAACATAAAAAGAAAGGAACATTGTTTTCACAGGGGGGGTACTCATAAACCTTTTAGTTTTCTGCTCTAAACCAGTATTTACCGGCCAAGACTGCTGAAACAACATCGCAGAGGCGCTGCTTTACCGAGGTCTAAGCCGAGCCCTCCTTGCCCACCTCAGTCGCTGCTCCAGAGCTGCAGGTCCCCTGGCCAGGGACTTGCTAAGACTCTTGAGCAGCTCAGCCCTGAGCAGACCTGCCCTGAGCACAGGGAAAATACAGACCAAGAGCAGCATTTTTAAGAGACGAATGGTGTCCTGACAAACCCTCTTTACGGTATTGCACGTGAAGATGTCCGAAACGCTCTGCTTTCGATATTTGTAAAATGTCACGACCAAGAAACCGGAACGGCTCAAAAAGCAACACGTATATATAGTAGAGCAATCAGCTACACATTTCCATTAGTGATGTGAACACAGAAATCTGCCATAAACCATTCTAAACTTCTTTTTCTTTTAATTAGCCCGGCAGTTAACAGAAGCAAATCGTCTGCTCATGCTCTCCAGGTTCTGCCCCAACATATTATGGAAATAACCCTTGGGAGCATTACCAGGAGGAGAGTTTCTACCCCACAAGCCGTGTGATGGGGAGGGTGCTGGCCTCTGAACAGCCTCATCTGCCACGAGGCCATAGGGAAGATGATGGGCTTTCAGGCCAGTTTGCCAGCGCTGGCAAAGCAAGGGCAAGGATTCGGCTGGTTCATGCCGTCGGGACGTCATGATTTGAGTCAAAGATAGGAAAATAAAGATTTTTGTTGCTTCTACACTGAAATTTTTTGTTCTTAATGGAAGGCGACATAAATAATTCTGACCTGTGTGAACTGCCTGTACTTTGCACTCCCATACTAAGCTCAAATGGAAGTGACATCAGAAAGAGCAGGTTTGGATGCTGAAATCAACATTTCGGGAGGCACAGCTGGACGTCCTCCAGGTCAAATTTACATTGTGTTCTATCACCGCTTTCAATTTTCTCTTTACCTTAATAAAAAACCCACCTTGTCCTACATTCTTCTGACATCATGATCAAAAGAGAAAGCCTTTTCATTGTCAGACCCTAATGGCTACTCTGCCCCACAGTTTTAATGTGAAGATTAAATATTTATGTGTTGCAAGTCTGTGACACTCCGTACCCGGGAAAGCTTTGCTGCTGGCGAGCCAGGACAAGGCCACGGGGAGCTGACCTGGTGGTGGGCTGAGACAGGGCGATGCTGGTGGGGACTGACACCTGCAGGCACAGGCCACCGCACACGTGGGGGTCTTGCGCCCCTCCGACTTCATACCAGATGAATACAATCGATAAAATACACCAACTGCAAAAATAGGGTAGTTTTGGAACACTTGCAGGGATTAACGATCCCACCGCAGAGGTGGCGTCTGCCAACGAGGGGCACGGCTCGGCCGAGGGGCACGGACCCACCACGGGATGAGGCTGGCATCGCACCCGTCAGTTTGGGACAGCACGGAGAGGTGCCGCGGGCTCACGCAGAGGAAACGGAGGCCACTTAAACAAGTAGACCAGATCAAATGCAAAGCAGTCTTAGGTGGAAGGTGCTTTCTGAGAGCATTTCGAGGTGGTTGAGATCTCCGAGTGGGCAGAAGCCACCAGCTCAGCACCTGGAGTCAGAGTTGGCTGAAGTGATTGACTTAGTGACAGTGACTTCAGCAATGGCAGGGTTTTTTTCCTCATTTCAGTGTATTCAGCTGGTTCAGGTCAATGACTAACTCACTCAAAACTGAAAACATGACTGGGAGTTGGAAGAGCAGAAAATGTGTTTTCCTCTCCCCATTGATGAATAACAAATAGATTTGAAAGGGTAAGAACCTCTGGTTTTAACATCTTGACTGATGATCAGAGACAATTAATTCCATCTTTTTGATTATAGACAGTATCTCCTGTACTTCTCACATTTATTAACGTAATGTATTAAACTCAGGTGCAGATAGAGCAACGTGCTCCTTACGTTGGCATCCAGCACTATTTTGGAGGGCTACTGAGCTGATGAATCAATGCTGTTCTCAGCACAGTGTTGCTGAACCCTTATTTCCATCCAAAAAGAGCTTGACAACTCGTATAATAAAAAAGAACTGCTACATTCAGCATTTTCATCCGTATAAAGACATAAAACACATAATCAGATTATGAAACATAATTGCATACATGAATGTAAATAGATTAAATAACACGGGGCAGCTCCCTGATTAGCCAGAGGAAGTGCATATTCAGGAAAACCCCTCGCTTTGAACAATAACAGTTAAAATTTGTCGATAATGAGAATAACGTCTCCTTAGGAGAATGAGCAGGCATTCTGTGAAAAAAAAGATCAGATAGCACATTTCCCCTCACATTTTAGTGGAAATCATGTTTGAAAACCATCCCGAATGGGTTTTTAGATTGAATTTTCTTTAAATTTTGAAAGAAACAGATGCATAGTCTTCTAAAAATAAAATTTTTTTTGTCCCCCCCATCAAGTTTTGGGTTTCTTTCTTCTTCCTTTTTCTTTTTTTCCTTCCTTTCTCTCCCTTGCCATCCCCAAAATGAGGGTTTGGGGCTGGGAGCCTGGGGTAGGAGTGGCGAGCAGCTGGATGCTGGGGGAGCGGTGGGAGGAGGGGTCTGTGAATCTGAATGTCTTCAGACACAAAGCGATCCTACAAGCCTCAGCCTCTTGACTGTTCCTCTCTTTTCACAGAAATCCATCCTTCTTTTCCCTTCCCTTGACCCATATCTGTCTTAATTGCGAATTAGCAATTACACTCCTTACGCTACTTATTAAAACTGCCCTGCGTACGTCTCCTTTCCCAGCAGATCCCTCCTGGTGCGCCTCCCTGTCACTGGCTCCATTGTTTGATCTGGCAGTGGACACGGCAACGTTAAAATTTGGGATCAATACAGCCATTTCCAGCAGTCTCTCTGGGGAGGAGCCAGGGCTCTCCCAAAACTGCTGTGGGAAAAAGCTACGTTGGCCAATCTTTTCTGCAATGGGGGTACCTCTTTGGGTGAGACCCTTCCAGTAGGTGATGTAGAGGAGATCCAGTATCACCCTTTTTACTATGCATACACACGCACAAGCCTCTGCGGGCTGCAGCCTGCAGTAACACACCTAACACTGCTTTTTTCTTCCTGGCTCTTAGTTCCACCTTTAAGAAAATCTCCAACTTTTGGTGGTCGTGTTGCGCTCAAGCAGAGCACGGCTGCTCTGTTCGGTTTCAGGCTGGGATGGCGAGGCAGCAGCTCTCTAAAACGACCCTGAGTGATTTAATTTGGCCTTTTTCTGTACAGCTGAAGCTAATTGCACCTACAACAGCCCGGCCTTTACCTGTGGCGAAGGGCCGAGCACTCTTCCCGGCCGACGGCAGGCGTGCCCGGCGCACCGTGTCGCCGAAGGGAGGCAGATGACATTTGATGTTTTAAACAAGGCAAATCCACTCAACTTTCACCACCCCCTGCCCACAGCCCCACTCGGTGAGCGTCAGCAGCGCACAGCTCAGCCCGGGCTCGGGTAGGTGAAATAACGTGAAGTGCATCATGCCACGGACACTGCCACGGCGACGTATAGGCACGGCAATTAGTAAAATCAAGGTGTATTTCCTACATCATGCAGCTGGGGGCATTTTGCAACTCATTTTGCCAGAGAAAACTTGTTATTTAATTGCCTTTGCCGCTGCTGGATCAGATTCAAAATGAGTGGGAATATCAGGTCCTGCCAGATATATTCAATCATATTACTGCTTTTTTCCCTGAATGGGTTCGACGTGCCAGCAAGCAGTGAAGCAGTTAAATACGGACAAGCGAATGCCAGCAACGCTGCGATTTCAAAGTTAACACCCCACTAAGATGAATGAAGAAAACGCACGCCTCCCTCGACACTTCTCTCCATCCCCGCAGCGAGTTTAAGGGGAAGATAATTCATGATGGTTTGGCCAATTGCTCGAAGTAGGATATTTCCTATTCGTTCTGATAAACCAAGAATAACACCTTATGCAGCCCCAAAATGAACAAATAATAACAAAGACTGCTAAAATTCAGAATTATGGGTGGGACGAGGCCAAGCAGCACTGCGAGAGGCTGGAGCTGGTGGGGAGGGTGGAGATGGGGCATGGTGGTGCCATCAACCGTCCCCGTCCCCACCGGAGGGGATGGGGCATCTCCAGCCACCGTATCCCGCGCCCAAGTAAAACTGGGTGGAGAAGGGAAAAAAGATACGTCTAAATGAGTCCAATACTGATTATTAAGTTCCTAAGAGGCAATCTAATTTAGCTATATAAAATCATGAAAGGGAAAGAATTAATTGATACTAATGAGTTATATGAGATAGCATCATAATTAATTCCTAAATAGAAAGAGGACATAGGCTGGAGCAAGGGGGGGGAAATAAGACTGGCCTATATATCGTAACAGATCACAGAGGGTATTTGAAATAAGAAACAAACTGCCAAAGTCAGAGTGGGACGGAGTTACGAAATCTTTGCCAATGCCAATAAAAGCCTGTTCCGCATCGCCCTGACAATGCCGAAAGCTGGGAAGCTCCTGTACCACTTTCCTGCGTGAGCTCTCCCAGGACAGCCAGGATACGTCCCTCCGCGGCTGGCACAAGGGTTTACACCAGGGATGCCCTGGCCCAACCTGTCTGTCAGGAAGCACAAACACGAGACACTTAGGTGGTTGCTAAGGTAACTACACAGATTTGATTTGATTTTCTCCCCCTAAATAGCACTGCTGAGTAAATCAGTGCATAATCCCACGGCAACTTTGCAGAGCGTTACCTTGCAGCTCCTATATTGTGGCAGCAACTTAGACAAAGAGTTTGGACGTGACAGCCAGAGCAAAGCCGCTTTTTTCCACTCCCTTTTGGACCTACTTGCTCCTTCGGTCCATAAATCACAGGTGACCACTCATATGCTGGAGCACAAAAAGCTTTCAGAACCACAGAAACAATAAATTTTATAGGGAAAGGGCATTCTTTTTTTTTTTTTTTTTTGGAAATCCCATAAAATCATCATCAGATGTTGATTCCCCTTTCACAAACACAAATCAGGGACCTCTGCAGCCTTCCTCCTGAAAACAGGCATTAAAAGTTTTGCTTGATTTTTGCTCCCCATTTTAGGTTCAGTTTTAAGCCAAACTCAGTTTGCAGAAATGAAATTTCAGTTACATCACCGCACGGTGAAGCCCACCTTGAACACATTTATCAATTCTGGTCTTTTTGTCTTTTTTTTAGAGGGGAAATCGTGAATAACTATTTGGAAATTAATAGTTGCATTCACTGAGAGAAGAAAATAGCTAATAGCCAGGGCTCCTGGTTAATAACAGCTCTAAAGGCATTTTATAAAAAGGCATCCTGACATAAACAGGTTTACAGTGAGGCTGGATGTGCTGAGCATCTTCTGGAAACAGGAGAAGCATCACACGTCAGTATCTCCCCTACATGAACCAGAACGATTACTACATACCTGCACAACGCAGGAAAACCAGGATCCAGCTTGTGCCATCGAAGCAGCAGGAATTTTTGGTGGAGTTCAACAGGAGCAGAGCTGAAATAAACAAACAGCGGCTGGAGGAGAAACAGCGGTACCCCTGAGGATGGCAGGGAAGAGAACAGGGCTCAGAGCCTGTCACAGCTGGCCATGCTCTGCCCTGCAAAAGCCACTGCACCTTGGCCAAAATCCCTGGGTTTGGTCCATTTGCAACATCAGTGCTTTAAATGCAGGAAAGGGGTCGGTGCTGGGGGTGGCAGAGGTGGAGGGACCGGCCGGTACTGCAACTGATGGGTGCTCTGGCACATTGGCTTGCGCTCAGTTGGGTTGAGCTGGTTGTTTCTGTGCTCGAAAGATGTTCCATATAACCTTTTCCATACCCAGTAGAAGACACTTTCCCATTGAACAGCCCACATCCTGATAAACGGAAAAGAAAGACTAGTTTGGGGGATGAAGGTGATTTTTTGTTATTCTGAAAAGCCATACACCGAGTAGATCATGTCAACTTGAGCCCAACACCTTACGTTACAAATGTAAACAAGTAGCCGCAAACAGCAACCAAACCCGTTTGATCCCCGGCATGGAGGCCACTCACAGAAATAGTAATTATTTACTTAATACGGGTCAATGAGAAATAATTGTTAGGAATCAAATGATTTTCTGTATCACACAGGCCAGCTGGGGAACAAGCAACCCAGTAATCTAAGCAATCTAGTAACCTACGGCCAGGCCGGATGAGGCCGGGAGCAACCTGCCCTAGTGGAGCGTGTCCCTGCCCACGGCAGGGGGTGGGTCTGGGTGGGCTTTGAGGTCCCTTCCCACCCACAGCAGCCTGTGATTCTGTGATAATAAAATCACTGTCTCGTAAGGCAGCGCGAGGCTGGAACAGCCAGGCACTTTGGTGTGACGCAGGACCACAAAAAGACGGAGAAGCGCTTTGGCAGACGGCTTCAAAACGCTTCTGCCGGGGCGCACACGCGCCCCCTTCTCCCACCCTGCTCTCCGTAACGTGCCCTCGCACCGGCCCGGACAGTGCTGTGCTCAAAAATAAAGCAAAAAAAAGGAGAGAAGGGGAAGTTCGTGCGCTGGCTGCCTCCTGCCCGTTGGCGGGGTGCGGGGCTGCCTCTGCACACAGACGGTGCCGTGTCAACAGCGAGGCGAGGGTGACATTTCCCCCTCAATTACACGGGAGCCGTTCGCCGCCAATATAACACACACCCCACGCTCTTGCAAGATTCATTGTCCTGAGGTCAGCTGGAACTTATTGTCCTCGTTGCCTTGGAACAAGACAACACTGACATCTGTAAGATTTGCTGTTAAATAATCCAAACCAGGAGTTAGGCCGGAGCCACGCAGAGAAATGGGAAGGTTGGGGGGCCTCGGTAGGAGATCAGGGATTTAGATACGAGGCGCTGATGCTCGCCGGCCTGGCGCGCCCTTGGTTTGCTATTGATTGCTTCTCCTAACATTTAACTTCATCCTTTAAATACTGTGTTTACTGGAAGTTTCAAAACTCTGCTAATCTTTCCCCTGGATAAATAAATTAAACATTAAATGGCAATAATCTTTGGATTTCCAGCTATCTTCCTTGGGGTTTGCCACCCGGTTTAGTGCTGCCACCGGCACCTCGTCCCCAACCAAACGCATTTTCAGCGACGCACGGACCGAACGAGGCAGAGATGTAAAACCCCTTTAAAAAAATTACACCTCAGATTTGTCGGAGACGCGAGGCAGCGCGTTAAAAACGATTTCAACAAGGAAAATACGTGGGATGAAGAAAAGCTTCCGCGTTTCACAACCGGAGCCAACCCAACAAGGCTCCCCTCCGGAGTCCTGCTGGCAGGTGGAAAAGCCGCCCGGACGCACGCACAGAGTTCTCCCCGAATGAGCTGCTGATAAATCTAATCCTGAAGGATTGGAAATGAGGTAAAAGAAATTTTGATGAAAATTATGTACATGTACTTTGACAAGCTCATAAACACTGCAGCCATGATAAGTTTTCTTATTTTTTTTTTAAGACCTGACACAACTGTATAAGCCCAAACTCTAATTTTTACAGCCCTGGGTTTGGAGATCTGTCATTGGGAGATATAATGGAAAGAATAATTGCTTGGTGGCTGCACAAACAGGAGATGTGTTGTCAGGCTGCAGTTTGGAGGCTACATCTGGCTTCGGAAATGATTGATGCTGTCTCTGTGTGTGATTCGGGAAACCATTTTTTTTTTTCGCCCCCGCTAATACAACCGCCACGCTGAAACCCTTCGCGCGGCCGCAGCAATTAAATCGTTATTAATGAAAACTTTCTATTTATTCCTTTTGCATCTCGGCGGCGCGGCTGGGCACCAGGCAGGCCTCGCGGCGAAGGTAAGCATGTGATTTCAATTTGAAATGAAAAGTCATGTCTGAATAACAGAACAGCGTTCTCATTTCCTAATACTCTGCTTTTTACTACTTTGCATTCAACTGTGAAAAAGTCTTTTAAAACTCTGAACAGCAGTAAAACTTGAATGAATTTTTGACCCATTATTGCATAGCGGGTGCGCTTTCCAAGTTGGAGAGACTGCCAAGTTCTCCCCACCTAATATTTCCACTTTAATTGTGCCACTTGAGAAATTTACGTGCCTCAAAATATGGCATGAATCTTACGCTTATTGCAGTATCATTAGCAGCAACATTTAAGCAACATCTGTGTGCTATAGAACTAATTGAAGTAGCAGAAGTGGCAGCTGTAAATCCACAGGAAGATGGCAGTTTGCACCCAGCACTGCTGAGTTAGCGGGTAACTGTCAGCCTGTTCCTGCAATCTGCTCTCGAGGACTACGGTACAGGCACACAATGTCCAAAAAAATACAGCGAGTAGGCTAATGATCCTATTAACCACTTTGCTGCACCAATTTGGCTGTTTTTCCAGTTTCCTTGTTGAATTTCATTATATATTTCACCGTTCCAGTAAAAAGTCCGGTGCGAGACGTGTTTGCTTTCAAGCCGCTTACTTCGGGGAGCGAAGATCCTTCTCGGTCGAATTAACGCCCGAGTGATTATTTTTTTTTTTTCCCCTTTTAAATTCCGTATATTTCTCTGTCTTCCCCATTGTTTAATTTTTCTTGATCGCACACGTCTCGGCGAAAAAGAACTTTTACCAACTGTTAATGCTGGTATTTAAAGCGATGACATTTTCCTCCCCGGGATGTAACATTTTCAATAATCAATAAAGCTGGGGAGGAGGAGGAGGGAAGGCTGAAGTCTTTTTTTAGGCGTGTGGGTTAAAACACATCTTCATCCCAGGCCATGCGCGCAGCACCCCCGGCCTGGGCACCGCCGCTGATTTAACTAATTGGCGATTATGAAAGGCGGAAGGTATCACCGCGTCATCCAGGCACGCAGCACACCCGGGTTCAGAGCGTCTTGGAGCATCGCCATTTCCACCTTCCTTTGCTCCTTGGCGGGGGAAAAGCGGGTTTGGAAACCTCACGCTCCCCAGGTTAAGGCGGGAGGGTTAATGAAACATTAAATATCAAGGCTCTGGTGTGAAAGCAGTGGGTTTCTGGGAGACCCGCCGCGCTCAGGCTCCCCACCACCGCAGAGCGCATCCGCCGGCTGCCCCGCCGTGGTCCTCCGCCGCGGCCCAGCCCTGGGGAGCCGGGAAGGAGCCCCCTCGCCAGGGCGTGTTTGCCGAGGGCCCAACTTCATTAGAAACCCGGCACGTCCGCCACGTGACAGGCCGGGAGCCGCCGGTATTTGTTGTCTTAATGCGCAAGTACTCGGGGACTGAACTGATAAGGAAAAAACTGTTCTGAATCTGCTGAACTACACGCTTAGGGTGGCACGGACCCGCGCAATATTGAAAATCAATAGTCACGTGGCGGTTTAAAGGTTAGAGGTCTCCAGAATTAACTTTCTAGTACTAAATTACCAGCCCTTGGGTTTTTTTTATTTGGTGGCTATTTATTTATTTATTTCTGCATTTCCCATTTTGTAATGACTGGAGAGATGCATTGACTATAAAGATGCACTGCTTGCACCTAGTTTGTGCTGGGAGTGAAAGGAGAACACAGCAAAGCCCTTTTCATACTTGGCGTGAGGATTCAAACATTAAGGTATTTCTCATGAGCAAACTCAGATGGAATCGGAAGGCATTTAGCAACATCCAATACGGTAACGGAGCAGTGAGCATTATTAGCTGCCTAAAAATGAAAATACAGCTCTAGTCTTTTAACTCACATCCTCTACAGTGCCCATACGTGTATGACGTGTGATAATTCTTCTTCACAGAGAGGGTGGGGAGGCCCTGGGACAGGTTGCCCAGAGAAGCTGTGGGTGCCCCATCCCTGGGAGTGCCCAAGGCCAGGCTGGATGAGGCTTGGAGCAACCTGGGCTAGTGGAGGGTGTCCCTGCCCGTGGCAGGGGTTTGGAACTAGATGATCTTTAAGGTCCCTGCCAACCCAAACCATTCTATGATTTAAATTAGCGCACGTTTTTATTTTTAACTACATTTAGAAAATGCAAAGTAACAGGATTATTGGAAATATTTATCCGTTAGGAATGAACAAACAATATCGTCACAAATAAATGGAATGTTTAGAGTAGAAGCCTTTGAAGACTTACATGTGGCTTTTCCAGTGCACTCCCGAGGACAGCTCCGGCATCTCGCTCCTTGCACATCGAAGCAACATCATGACTGGTCTTCAGCTCCTCTGCTTGCAGGTGCTGCAAAACCCAAATCATTTTCTTATTTCATTAAGTAGATTTCGTATTTAAATTTATCCCAGTGTTTCCCTTCCCCTTCTTTTCATTCCCCCAGGTACACCAGCAGCTTGTATTTCAACACTGAATATTTGCAACCTGGGTTAGCCTTCATCGGAACGGCTAACCCGGGAGCTGGGCGCCAGCTGGAGTCAACACCGTGGGCGGGGGAGCTTTGGGCGCTCGGCAAATACGCTGTAGACCAATCTGGTGGGTTGACCATTAACCAGCTCCGGCGGGGTGATTAGCACCGGCGGCGTGCGGCTGGATGTGGTGACGGTAAGCTGGGACCCCCCGGGATGATTTGCACCCACCTCACCAGGGCAACATCACGATGGGCAGGGGCAGCCTCGGGTTTTGGTCCCCTTCGTGCTGGATGTCCGCCCTGGGTGACTGCAGCGAAGGAAGAGCTGAAGCAGCCACCAAGGAGAAAGTTAAGGAGATGTGGCAGGAATAAAAACTTCCAGGAATTTTAGACACTGCTGAAGCTTTTCCTTTCTGGGTCACAGACGCTTCTCCAAAGCCTTATTTCTACAAATACTCAGCTGTTTTAAGATCTATTGACTGCACGCAGCTCAGGTTTGATTTTTCTCCTATCACAGTGTAACTGTAGGTGCACACGCCACCGTCTGCCGTGGTTGCCTGTCTGGGCCATGCGGCCAGGCCGGGAGCACGGGCGGCAGGATGGTGCCTCCACCGTGGCCAAAGGGTTTGGTTGGCCGTGCGCCATTGTGCACTGGCCACGGGTCCTGCGCAGCGCTGGAACAAGCGGAGTGGGCAGCGGCATGTGCAAAAGGACACGCACCGCTGGGCGTACCGACGGGTGAAACCCGGCGCCTACTTTACAGAAGTGTTTGCGTGCATTAAACATCATCACCTCGGCACAGGCAGCAACAAAGTCCAAAACATGGGGAAAAGATCTGAGGCAAGCACTCAGGGCTAATTACTGAACTAAACGAAGCACCTCTAGACCGGCCCTAAGCTACCCATTGTATTATTTTGCCAGACGAACGCCAAGTCTCTCATTTTAAAAATAAATTGCAAACGTCACCTTTTGAGCTCTGGCATTTCCAGGCTCTCTGCTGATGAGTGTCAGCTCCATCCCTGCCATCGATATGTCCAACTTCTGTTGATGCTCAGGTGCCTCCCACCTTCGATGGGAAGACGGAGACTGCAAACGCACCACGGGTACAATCCCAGGACTTGAGCCTCAGGAACACATTGCATATGGATAAATACGCTCATAGAAGGATGAAGACCAAGTTGTAGCTAATAAAATAAAAAACTGGTGCAAAACACCTGCTTGGACGCTGTCTCAGGCAATACTCGGGCACTACACAACTCTACCAGCCCTACTCACTTAATATGGGATTCACATACTCACAGATTCGCACATGAATGGGGTTATATCAAGGCATAAACCAGAAAAATCTTCCTCTTTTCATCTGAGATTTCTGCTATCATAAACTTTTGATTAGACAGTGTATATGTGACATCACAGATAAAAGTTTCTAGTGGAGTTTTTCCTCAGTTCCTGTGTTTATATAAACCTACAGATGACGGACACGTTGCAGGGGCGCAGGAAGAGCCAGCACTTGGAGGGGTGATACTGTTGTGCAATCTAGAATTTTAGAAACATCGTTTTAAAGCACGGCTTGAACTGACATTTTCTGGTTTGCACATAACATTTCTATAGGATTATTTTGCGTAAGATGTATTTTTTATAACCGTCACTCTTAACTAGTGCACAATTACCTTAATGTTTATTTCTAGCAGCAATCTTATTAATTCCCATACTACTTCTGGTCCATGCTTGCACTACAGAAATACTTTTAATTGAACATTGATTAAAATAAATGCTTTGTCAGGATATACCCACTCCATCTGGCTGCACTGGACAGGCATTATTTCCTGGCTGTGTCTGCTTTATACAACGCCTTCTCCCACAGCTCTCACTGACGACCAGAGATCATGATTAGATTGTTGGGGATTTTGCTCAGCAGCGTTCTCTGCCACAGCCCTTTCTGTCTCGCGGACATTAGCTTACATGCAAACTCTCCGCAGGACTCTTCCCCTTCTGCTGCTCAGAACAGGGTTTATTCTGGAAGAACATCGTTAGCCCACCAAGCTGACAAAAGGCAGAGATATTCTATAAATAACCCGCCCTGCGAGGCTGGATGGGCTGCATCTATTATTTTTTCAGTGAATGTGCATTCTCACAGTTACAGAGATAAGAGTTTGGATAAGAAATAGAACACCAATTGGGTTCCCAGCATAAAATCTCCGTCTTTGAAAATAAATAAAATACGACAAGATTTCCTCTCTCTCCCTCCCCACCGCAGTCACCTGCTGACAAACACATTTTGGCCACCAAAAAGCCCTTTTTTAGCACACTTAGCAGCCAAACATTATTTCTATTGCTGGCATCACGAACAAACACAAAACAACGAGGAGACACACAGAATGAAAAAACCGGCAGCATTGTGCAGTTAATCCTCTATTCACTGTCGTATCAAAGCACTTGTTTGCTACTTTTGCTGTGATTCATCTGAATGAAAGCCACTATTTTTACAGCCTATCTCCTTCAACCCAAAACCGGAACACACGCTCCTCTCTCTGGCCAGACCACGGGGGATTTAAAGCTGTAACTTCTCACAATGGGGGAAGTGGTGTTTCTCGAAACTTCAGAGGGTGGCTTAATATTCACTAAACTGGTTGGGTTTTATTTATTTCTCATCCAAATCATGGAATGGTTTGGGTGGGAAGGGACCTCAAAGCCCACCCAGTCCCACCCCCTGCCACGGGCAGGGACACCTTCCATAGCCCAGGTTGCTCCCAGCCTCATCCAGCCTGGCCTTGGACACTCCCAGGGATGGGGCACCCACAGCTTCTCTGGGCAACCTGTCCCAGTGCCCCCCACCCTCTTGGGGAAGAATTCCTTCCTGATGGCCCATCTCAATCTCCCTCCTTCAGTTTAAATCTGATACCTAGGGACACTGCATCACCCCCAACTTAAATTTCTTTTCTGTCACTGACCGTTTTTCACTCTTTCTTTGACCGCCTTGAGCACATACTTCATGAGTAATTTTTTGGGAGGTCCTTGTATTTTTTAGCATTTCTGCTCCATGTAAAAGTGCCCTGAGACAACCAGAAGCTCTCTGCAGGGTCGTGTGGTGCCCATAAATAGTTGTGCAAGGTGGAAGGTTCACCCAATATTTTGTATTTCCAGCAGCGCTGGGAGTAGTGGGCGTTAAACGAGATGGGAGCTTTCCTCTTCCCGAGGATGGTGCATCTCCTCTTGCAGGAATACGATACCTCAACAACTTCCAGAGGCCTCTCACCTCAAGAAACTGAAGTGCTTGTGGCCTTCATTACGACATTCAAAGCAGGTCCACGGCAGGGAGCTGTGCAACCAGAGCATTTGCTTATGTTTTCTGGTGTTAGGGTTGCTTTTATTGGTATGACCCTTCTGTAAACATGGAGAAATACCTAGTATCAAAAGGATATTCTGAGTCAGTTCAAAAGCACTAAGCTGGCTACCCAGTCCCAGACACAGCTCAGCATCCACCGTATCCTGGAACTGTTTGAAAGAAACGTATAGAAATTATTTGTGGATTCCAGATAACAGTAAAGAAGAAATAAAGATTGTACCTTTTTTTCCTTCACCAAGACCCTGAGTTGCTAAGAAGCACTGCCCCAGGAAGGTAACTCCGCAGTTTCCTTTCTGAAGACTAAACCAACAAAATTTTGGTTCAGGACACATCTAATCCTCACCTTAGCTGCAATTTCCATAGTCTTGTCAGACCTTCTCTCAATAGACGGTTGTGTCTTCAAGAACGAGCACCAGCACCTTGGCAGTCTGCAAACGAGACTGCGTTTCTTTGCAGGTGGAAAAGCACAAAGTTGTATTTAAAAGGAACGTACTGAAAGCTTCAACCACGGCCAACTGATACCAGAACACATGGCGCAGGGTAGCGGCACGACATCTCTGCAGACTGGAGAAGCTTTCATGGGCTTCTAAACCTTTGCAGACGGTTGGGCTGTTGCAGGTCCAAACGCAGAAATGGAAACGGAGTAGCAGAGCAGCTGAGGTAAACCCCAGAGGTCACAGTCCCCAGTGGACACTTCCCGTTGCTTTCAAGCACTTAGCTCCAACCCGAGGGGAACCATCTGCGGAAGGTGACTCAGACCAAGGAAACGTTGGGATGACGGGTGATGCGAAGGAAGATGTGAAATTTGGCTTAGAAAAACCATGGTTGTGGTGAATACCTAGCACAGATTTCATCCAAACCCAGGGAAGCTGGGAGGGGACACAGCCAGGACAGCTGACCCCAACTGCCCAAAGGGGTATTCCATACTGTATGATGCCATGCTTGGCATGTAAATCTGGGGGAAGAAGAAGGAAGGAGGGAACATTTGGAGCGATGGCATTTGTCTTCCCGAGTCCCCGTTACGCGTGATGGAGCCCTGCTTTCTTGGGGATGGCTGAACACCTACCTACCTGCTCACGGGAAGCGGGGAATGAATTCCTCGGTTTGCTTTGCCTGTGTGCGTGACTTCTGCTTTACGTATTACCCTGTCTTTACAACAAGCTATGAGTCTTCTCACTTACACTCTTCCAGTTCTCTCCCCAGTGTTCTGCGGGGAGTGAGTGAGTGGCTGTGCGGTGCTTAGCTGCCAGCTGGGGTTAAACCATAGCAAACAGGGTCCAGAACTAAGTTCCAGGAACTTGGAAGCAAGATCACAGCGCACGCTTTGAGCTGTCTGATATTCCCTGATAACATATATATCTCTAATAACTGACCCCTGAGCATGTTGGGTTACACATCATTTTGCAGAGCATTTGAGATGCAGCATTTCCACAAGGATTTAATTTGGAACGGATGGAATAATCTTAATTTATCAGAATATCTTCATTCGTGGATGGTGCATGGTGTCGAATCCACAAACAGCCAATGTATTTGGTTTGTTTGCTTCTGTTGTCATCAGCGAAGACCATGACTCAGAGGCACTTAGCACACACTACATTTGTTCTTCTGAAGGCTTTTCTGCAAAATATGGTTAGAGTCCCTCCCTGTCCAAGGAGGTAATGAATTCACTATAAAAACTTGACATTAATTATTCTTCTGTGATAGCAATAATAAGGCCTAGTTTTTCTCAAAGAAGTGTAGATAAACATGACTTTATAATTACATTTTCCTTAATAACTGATTTATATATTTGCTGGTTATCAAGTTACAAAATTGAGCTTTCATGGGGGATGACCACAAGTCAGACTGAGCTCCAGATTGGGATGGTTTTTGAGCTCAAGGATGTTCCCATCTGCAACTGGGGCTCAGGGCCATCACTGGGTTTGGTTCACCAGGTGAATGTGAAGCTTCAAGCATGAACCATGTCCTCGTTCGGCTGAGAAAGGGGGTAGAACAAGGGGGCCCATAGCCTGACCTGGACCCATCCCAATCTCTCACAGACCCATGGGACCACGGCAGCCTGACCGTTGGATGGGTCCTGGGACCCATTTCTGAAAGGTGCCCCCACGGCGTACAAGGGATCCACCTTGAGTTTTGCTGCCTTGCCCAGCACTGACAGCAGAGTGGTCGTTTGTCCAGGATCCGTTAAGGCACAGGCAGGTAATTCACCATCAAATGCTTCAACTCCAGCACCAAACACTGGAATTTGGAGATACCTGTCACAGAATACCACAGACCAAAGGGGTTTAATGGTTGGCCACATAACACAGAAATAACGGTGGGCAAAAATTATATGCAATTCCAGCCCGTGTACGGCAAACACCTCCAATCACGAAATCTACTGGCTTATTTTATGAACAGAAAAGGCTTCCTGCTTAAAAGGTTAGACAGGAATTTAAAAGGTAACTTGCAATGAAAGTCAAATCGTGAAAAAAAAAAAAAGAATCCAAGAGGCATCCCTGAGGAGAGGAGGGAGCACAGCCAATGTGACCATCAGGTCCTCATGTGTCAAGCACAGACGATCTGCCCATCATAATTAAAGAGAGGCACTTGAAAAAAATCCTAAGAAGCCAGGAGATGCCAGGAAAACTTCAGTGGAGCGGCAGCTTTTCGCTCAGACACTGGGAAATGAGGAGGAGAGGAGTCAGTAAGAGGTGGTTCACAGCAGGGACAGCTATCCTGAGCTGACAAAACTTCCCGGGCTCTGCGCTCGACCTGTGATTAATCGCACAGACACACAAAGCGCCGGCTGCGACCAGGAGCCATCCTCCTAATGCATGTCACAAACTTCATAATTCCACTTGGAACGAGACAACAGCAAGTTAAATTCCTGGATCACTGTCACCGTGTCACTTACAGAAGAAGTTGCACCGGGGAACAGTTGGCTATTGGAGTAATTTGAATGGAAATGTCAGTTTTCACAACCCATGATTTGAGGTAAGTGCCCTGCTATTACACAGCAGCTCTGTCAAGCAGCCGGGGCCGAGCGCACGCCGCCGCCTCCCAGCAAACGCATCCTCATCCCTGCGCTCCCACCCCAGCCTCCTCCCGCAACCCACCGCGCCGAGAAATCAACACTGCCTTCTCCGCGACACCCTTCACTCACACGGGCAAACGTTCCCTGTGTCTTCCCACGTCCTGGCCGGATTTTAATTCTGATTTTGTATTCTGTTCAAAGGTACGGGCTTCAAAAACATACAGAAACGGCAAGCTCTTCCTGAATAAATCGATTAATCGAGATTCGCATTGACCTCTGGGCAGGTTTCGTCTGACTAAGGACTTCAGAAGACGGTCAATATGTCTTACTGTTAAATACTTGCAGAAGTCGCTACATAAGGCTGTACACATCTTACACGTCTGTGACAGATTCAGTCGATTCCCTGCGCTGTGTGGGGAAAAAAATACCCGCTGTGCAGAAGTGCCACAGTTTTGTCTCGTACCTGCCCTTCAGTAACGCCTTTCTGTGTGTTGTTTATACCTTTATTGAGGCGTTTTGGTGTTTCAAAGGCAACGCAGCCGGTGCACACCCCGTGTGCTTATTCACCTATGCCGATTCAGAAGGAAATGGACTCGGATCAGCGTAGCTCTCAAGCAGAGGAGCTCTCAAATGTTTAACTTCAATCAGTTAAACATCAGTTCAAACCATACAGATCAAGAAGCGTCCAAGGACTGCATCCCTCCAGTTTAACCACATCGCCGCCTTCGTGAAACCAGAATAAATGCAGGTGTGGATCTGGCCTAAAAGCAATAGAAAATACAAGCAGAGAACACCAGCTACAAGCAATCCAGCTCGCAGAGGATGGAAAGAAAAGGGGAGCTATACAGAAGTGGAAATTTGTCGTGAGAGGCGACGGGCATCGCTGTCACCCCCTTCTGAGCCAGCCTGCAGGTACCCATCACCCAGCACTGAGCCCCTTTCCGAACCAGCAGTGCCGATCCGCTGTTAGGTTATCTGCTCCCAGCAGCCAGCTGGCACAGGGAAAGACTTCACAGCCACATCCCTCTCAGGTGGTTGTCCTACAGCTGCAGTTTTTAAAGAAAGGAGGAATAATTGACCTGAGACACCTTCTCTCGCCTCTGGATGAGGTTACTGAGCTCCAGGAGCTGCCTTGGTTGAGCTCTGGTAGTGGGAAGCAGCAATGGGATAAGGGTCTTTTGTGGGTTTCTCCTGCTTGGACACACAGGTTGCCCTATTTTACCAAAAATAAAAAATTTTGTTGATCACGAGAAGAGATGTGACAGCAGGATATTTGGACTTTGCTACTCTCTGTATGCTGGGGATGGTAAAGAAACTATTATGCTGTTTATACATTGCCCACGGTGCCGCTGACGTGGGGGTATCTCCAGGCAAAGTGAAGCACAATTCCTACTATGATTGTTACTTTGAAAGGAGTGGCTTGCCGAGTCAGTAAATATATATATATATTTTTCTTTTATGCCAAACATAAATACGGCAGGAGAAAAAAATGCTACTACAAAACGTGAAGCAAAAGAAATGGAAAACAAGCCAAATTTAGATTTTGCCTGCAGGATAATTGACGAACCAAGAAGCTTTCCTGGCTTCAAAACAGCTACTTAGATCACACGTGGTCGTATTCTTAAAGGGTAAAAGCAAAGCCATCTCTTTTTTACAGTATCCTTTTCAGGCATCCTACTCCCTCACAGACACCAGGCTTTTACGTGTGCCCAGGCAGAAGAGGCTGGATCCTGTTGCAACACTCTGTTGGACTATAAACCAATGATATTTGCTTTACCTGTGCACTATCTTCCATGGAACAAACCAACATTTACATCTGGGATCAATTTGCTTGAAATTAAAGTGCAGCTGCTATATCTCTTCTGCATCAAAAGTATAGTGTGAAGGCTATAACGTACAGACAGTTACACATTACTTTGCATTGTAATATTTAGATTTGTGTCACTTTCCATCCGAAGTAAAAAGCGTCTTTAAATAAATGAGTGATCTTATACTACATATTTTATGGGCTGTGTACTCAGCAAGATACATCTACATTTGCAACGTGCATCTACTCATCTCCAATTTCAAACGACGACGTATTTAGACCTTGAATTTTAATGCTTAAATGAAAACGCGGTGTAGGAGTAATTTGGACTGTGCACAGACAAGTTCTGTTTGTACAAGAGGGTTACGCGAGTTCTGTAGCATTCTCAGGTAAAATGTGAGTGTTTCCAGTTTGTTACTACAGGTCCTTTCCCCCTCCCCTGTGCTGTCTCTCAACAGCCCCCCCCTTTAAAGCAGCGATGCCTTTTGACAGGGCGGGTGACACCGGCAGCTCACCAGTGGGCTGCGTGCGGTTACCACCTGCATTTCCACAAGCATACATATGAGCCTCACACATTGATGAATGCACAGGGCGCTTAGCATCGACATCTCCGTCACTGCAAGCACATCCAAACACAAACCATGAGCTCGGGATCTCTGAAAAAGTGACTGCGGCTACGGAGTGATGCCCGATGCCGTGTCTGGTGGAACTCGGCCCTGGAGCATGTCCCTGCCATCACCTCGCCTTGCGTCTTCTGGACGTGTGGCGTAGAATCACAGAACCACAGGCTGGTTTGGGTTGGGAAGGGACCTCAAAGCCCCCCCAGTGCCACCCCCTGCCACAGGCAGGGACACCTTCCATAGCCCAGGTTGCTCCCAGCCTCATCCAGCCTGGCCTTGGACACTCCCAGGGATGGGGCACCCACAGCTTCTCTGGGCAACCTGTCCCAGCGCCTCTCAGTCATCTCCGGGAAGAATTCCTTCCTGATGGCCCATCTCAATCTCCCTCTTCCCATTTAAACCCGTCACCCCTTGTCCTGTCACTCCCTGCCCCTGGAAGAAGTCCCCCCCAGCTTTCTTGCAGGTGCCTGCACTGACTGCCACACCACGCAGCGCTGTGCAGCAACGCAGCAAATGACCAACAGAGGATGGTGGTGTCTACCACCTCATCACCTGGAACAGCTTCCTCCAGCTGTGGGACACGGGTTTGGCTCTGCCCCACACAACCACGGACAGGAACCACTCTTACCTGGTCATCTGAAGCAGCAGTTTGTGTCATGTTTTGCGCTGTCATCAGAAGCGTCCTGCCCTGCTGCTGGTGCCTTTGGACCTCCAGCGACAGGTAAGAACTTGCACGGGGTCCATGAGGATGCTCACCACGGGGAGGGAGCCTGCTGGCGAATGCAGAGATGGGGCATTTACTACTCACAGAATCATGGAATCACAGGCTGGTTTGTATTGGAAGGGACCTTAAAGCCCACCCAGTGCCACCCCCTGCCATGGGCAGGGACACCCTCCACTAGACCAGGTTGCTCCAAGCCTCATCCAGCCTGGCCTTGGACAGTTACTATTTAATATTTACTAAATTTACTACTGTAAATTAAATATTACTTTTAGATACTACTTATCCCCACACAACACACCTGCAGGCATTAACTGGCAAAGGCAGCCAGCCATGCCCAACTACCACACATGGTTTTCTGAAGTCTGGGGACAATTTGGCTCCGAGGTTTCCGGTCGGTTTTACCCCACACTGCTGCCTGTTAGTGGGTCAGGCTCCATGTTTCAGCTCCTCCCCAGATCACCACATTCAAGTCTGACTGAGTGCGGAGAATCCACTCTTGCGACAGGCAGAAGTATTTAGGAAACGCAGAGCACACCAACCGGGGTGCTTCTCGGGCTACTTACCGAGCCCCCAGACGTGAGCGGTCATTTGAAAAAAGCTTTGGTGCTCTCCAAGAGTTTTGGAGAGTCTCCTCCCAGCTACTGTGCAGAAAATTAACGCGATCCCAACTAAAACCAGGACAGGGCTCTTCCCCAGTCTCCTGCTGTACTCCCAGCTCTTAGACCAATGGCAAAGGCCGTTCAAAAATAATAAGCTTTCCTTCTGAAATGGATGCTATCAAACCTGCTTTTGCTTTCCAGAAGAAAAGAAATAAGCTACGAGACGCTGGAACCTAAATTTTCAGAGAGTTTTCCCCTACAGTGGGGGAAACAGAATTTTTCCAGTTTTCCAGAGCAAACGGTCTCTACCGTTTAAAAAGCACATCTACCTCCCCAGCTCTCATATTGTTTTACTGCCAATGGCAAGAAACAATTTAAGAGAAAGCCCAAGAAAACAACTGTCTGGGATAACAGCTACAGAGCAGAGCAGGGCAATTTAGTGAAATCAAGATCAATGGTTATGTAGGTCATCTCAAATACAGGGTATTCTCCCTTAAAGCGCAGAACATAGGTTGAAACAAACAAACAAAAAAAGGAAGTGCAGCATTTTCAAGCTATCCTTTCCTCCCAGCAGCTGCAATATTCCGTTTTGGTGAAGATGAATCAGGTATTTTTTTTGCTACAGTCATACTGTAGCCTCTGCTCAAAGCAGCGGCACAGGAACCCCAGCAGACACAACACCGGAGAACCTCAGCATCTTCTGCTCCAGCTTTGGGGAAAAAAAGGAACTTTTCCAGCACAATCCTGCAGCGGTTGACAGAAGATTGTGAACGAGAGGATGCTGCTCATCCGAAAGAGTCAGCTTGCACACCTGGACTCTCTCCACTGCCTGGAGAAGAGGGACAACCAATTAGTCCAACGCAGCTTTTTTGCCATACCCAGGTTGGAAAACAGATTGAAGGGGTCAAAAAATTCAGAAGGCTCCCCATGATCTGACATTTGCCTTGTCACAATTTTTTTGACAACCAGAAGGTTGGAGACAGTTTGCTGGTCATCCAGAGCGGCGGTACGGGAAGGCTGATTACCGAGCTGGGGGCAAGGAACCGGTCAATTAATGCCCTGCTCGTTCTCAAAACAGTGATTTCTTCACTAAGTCCAACACTTTAGTGTGCAGCCTCCGGTATTGCTTCTGCAGCTACAGAAGTGATCCCCAAGCGAAATCCGGAGTTTCAAACTGCTTTCCAGTGCCATCCCTTTTGAGCTCGGTTGTGTCTGCTTAATAAGCTCTGCTGCAAAACGCACCAACAGTAGTTGAAGTGACTTTCGTGAACACTACACCAGTTGGATCTCAGTACTTGCTTTTACTTCCCGGTTTAATTTTGGCCACGTTAAACATAACTCTCCACGGAATTAAATCTTTGTACGACGAGCTTCTCGCCCTGTGACGGAGCGAGGCTGTGTTGCCGAAAGCCTCTCAAAGAGACACAACAGCTTTAGGGGCCCGGCCCAAGGGGCTGTGTTAAGGACAACTTTCCACAGGTTCTAGGTAAAATAAGACATTGTCTCTCCCTGTCGGTAGCACAGTCCTGACCTCGCCATCTCGCCAAGCCCTCTGCCTGCGCAATGTGACTTTGCCAGCCTCCCCCCGGCTGCCGGGGGCGAGGGCTGGGACCGCAGCACGGGACATGATCTCCCCTGTCTTCCTGCGAATTACCGCGGTGGCCTGTTGGATCACCTCTCCCCTGCTCCACGTGCTCCTCCTCCGCTCATGACTGCTGCCCGCTCCCCCTCATTCCGCCGCAGGCAGCACGGGCTCGCCGGGGACCCGGGGGGGCACCGGGAAACACAACCGAGTCAAAGGGGAAAGGGGGGACGGGCGCAGCAGATTGCTTTCCAGCCATCCCAGCTGGTTACTCGAGCATCACCCATATTCCAGCCGGAGAATGCAAAGTTTATCGTGTTATTTTAACTCTGTGTGTCAATGATGATTAGGTACCGCGGCTCACGCTGCAATATTCTACTGATGCTTGAAAACCTCTAAATCTCTCGAGGGCTTTGCCTGCAGAAACCCCAGCGCACGCACATTTTGGGTGAAGTGCTACCCCCAGCCTCTCAGGAGAAGATTATCTACAACTAAAAGGATAAAATGGTTTTCTGATCAAATTCTGCCCGAGAGTGTTTTGTTCAGAAGGGACAAAGGTATTTTTTTGCTGGGCATTATGAGATCGTTCCATTGCACCAGTTATTTAACTGTCAAAAGATTGCTGCTTGCCCATTACCCCCTAAATTAAACCCACGCTTAGGCATCATGCTGACGGTATTTTCAAAAGCATATAAAAAGTGCTTGGTGAATAAAAGCAGAAATAAGGACCATGTTCGAGGCTTGTACTTTCAAAAATTCTGGGCCATAATCAGGGTTGAACTTCCTAGGGCAGCTCAGCCACAATAGCCATGTCAATAAATAAAAGCACTAATTTTTCAAAACACCACGGTATAAACTGACGGAAATACAATGGCTCTTCCTTCTGCCGGCCAGAGTTGTAAAGATTTGAGTCTGGATCAAAACCCACTCAGATTTCCCACTCCTGGTGTCCTTCCCCAGCCACGGCTTTAAGAAGGTGCCGCCGGCGGCTCCCTGAGCCGTGCCGCATGGGCGAGCTCGCATCCAAGCTACGGGATGACTCCAACCTTGAACTGAGATACAAGTTTTTTACATGGAATGAGGTCATCTCGGCACTCACCGGAAAGCGCGCGTTACATCACCACAAGGTTGCTCTTCCCTAGATAAAAGGGTTGCAGCTGGTTTTCCCAGTAACTAACACCAGTTCTGCACTTGGGGTCACGCTGAGGGGCATTTTAATGGAACACCGCCCCTTTCAGCCCGTCGGTTGGTGCCTAACGTGGGTTAGGTTGGTGCCCCACCCCCAAAGGCTGCCCAGGGCCCCGCTCCAGGCTCAACCCTCAGCATGCTGAGCCCATGCCAACTCTGCGAGCGAGAGCTCCGCTGTTTAACCCCAGGGTACCTATTTGCAGCGATAATTTCAGCAAAAGAAGAGCAGTGCCACAGCAAACGCTATACCCTGGGTAACTCCAGATCGATGGGCTCCATGCGCTGCTCTGGCACCTCACAGCGTCCACGGCTGGGGGGAAGGCGATGGACCAGCACCCGCTTCGCAGGTTAGATGAAGGTTGGGTACGGAGAAGAGCCCAGGACGAGGCCCCCCAAGGCTCCTCGCAACTCTGCCGTGCTCAAGGACTACTCGCTGCAACAAATAAAAAGCCCTGTTTAAAATAAGACGCTTAGGGAGGTTTTAAAAATTGATAACTAAACGTACTATATGGGATCAATCTTAATTACTGCCCAGGTGGAATTTTTGTCTTCTGGCTTTTTTCACTGAAAAAACCCACCCACCCAACGCAGCCATTAATGAGAAACGTTAAAGGCTCGTTAACAATATCCTTTCATCAACCCGAGGTGCTGCCAGCGCCCTGCGCTCACGTCAATTTTCACCTTGCGGCCCAGCTACCGCATCTCGCCCCGCCGGCCGCGGCTGATGGAGCCCAGACCCGTCACCACCGCCGGCTCCGGGCAGGCTGCGCCACCCGCCCTGCAGCTCCTCCAGCCCCCGGCCCCCACTGTCGGCTGCCACCCGCACGTTACTTCACACGGGCCAGGGACTGGTCTGGATCAGGCTCGGGGTGGGGGAGTGCTCGCTCTCCATCACTGCGTCCCCCCGGACTGGGAAGGAGGGAAATGGAGGTGGCTTCCTCCCTCAACCTTCAGTCTGCAGTGATGGGGCCAAGGGTGCCCCTCCTCACTCCCCCTGTAATAATAATCTGGGGAGAAAAATCGGGTTTAAACATGGGGAGGGGGAAATAAATAAAAAATTAGATTCGCTGCTTGTTAAAAATGGTGCACAACAAAAATAAGGATATTAAAAGCCAATAATTTGGAAATCCCGGACTTAAGGACAGGGAGAGATTAAAGGTTTCCCTGGGGAAGGTCTTCCAGGGGGGAAAAAAAAGGAAAAAAAGAGGAAAAAGAGAAAACCAGGGAAAAATGCTCCCTTGTCAAGGCACAAATTAAGCTTGTTTATTTGTTACTCATCCCCTCCGCATGCTGTTTGAAACAAAAATAGCACAGGACCCTTGGACAAGCTGTATTTGCACATCACGGTAGCTGAAATACCCTGCCTGCTGTAATGGCAAGTGAGGGTACTGTCAGTAATATTTTCCATTGTTTTTAAAGCCGGCCACGGTAGCTCGGGGCGGGGGCACAGCCACGCAGCCAGGGCACGGGAGTTTTACAGAGAAGCCTTTGAATGGTACTTCTATTCAATTTCTGCAAGAATATAAAAGGAATTACAATTAAATCTGTAAATGCAATTCTTTGAGGATTTTTACATTCCTCTAAGATTCTTACAGAGAAATTACTCTTGAAATAGTACATAAATCTTACAGCACTCCCCTCGGATTACTGCGCTTTAAGTTTGTAAGCATTCTTCCTACAGGTTTATTCTTTTGTAGCGTTTTCTTTAAAGAAACAGGTCTTCAGCACTACAATAAATAACCATTTTAATGCCAAGTGCCCCTCTTTGATCCGGGTGCATTACATAACCACGCACGTCCCCATTTAAAATTTAGTAAAACGTTGGGAAAAATGATTAAATGTAATAATCTGTCGCGTTTCTAGAAGAAACGAGGATCTGCGATGTTAACAGAAATAGCAGCTTAAAATTACTGCTCCTCGGCTATAACTTAATGTCATTTGGAAAGCGATAGCAGGGTCCCACCAACTGCGTCACCGCTCCTTATTCAACTGCGACGCCACACAGCAAATACCAAGTACCACTTAAAAAGTGCCCGGTGCTTGAGAAAAATTAAACGGGAACGTTACGGGCCAAATCTTTCTTGCCCTGCTCAGATGACTAATTCCCCTAATTCCAAATGAATCGGTTGCATGAGAAAAGAAAAATTTGGGCCCACATCTAAAAAAAAAAAAAAAACCAAACCCCGTCCCTGCAACTACAATGAATCGGTTTTCTGTTTAAGATGCTTCCAGGATGAGCTCATTACGCTGCAAACTCCGCTCGCATGAAAGCGATCTGTAACAATCCTGAAGCCTGGGGCCCTTTTCCATTTGGTATTGATACATAGGGTGTAATCTGCATTTTTTCATCCCGCCTTAAAACAGTACCACCAGTGTAGCTGCAATTCTGCTGTAAATCCGACGCAGGAAATACAACGTGGTCCTTCGAAAATATTTCTGTTGGCCTTAAAACTGGCTGCAGAGCCTGTGTTGTGTGGGAAAAAAAAGAAAAGGCAGAGGGGGGGAGAGAGTGACCCACCGCAACATTCAGTTTCTTCTATGGTCAAGGGCATCTATTTCATTATAAATGTAGTTCCGCCAAAACAAATATTATTTTTGAATCTTTCATTATCTTAGGCTCTGGAAATGGGCGAAAGCAGCATGTGTTGGTATTAGATGCCGCAGAGCCAGCTGTCGTGCCTGGCTGCACAGTGTCTCAATGTCAGCGGTTCAAAGCGCTGCGAGGCTGAAGGGGAGGAAACTTGATAGGTCAGAGGAACCCAATTCCAGGCAAAAAGCACAGAGCTGTCTTGTGCGAGCACGGTCTTTTTTTTTTTTTCTAATTCTTCTTTTTTTTTTTTTTCTCCACATATATGGAGACAGAGACTTGGGTGCTGGGGTTTAATCCATTTTCTCCAGCCCTGCGTTGCCACAGACCCTGCCCTGGCCTCCACCGTGCGGAGGCTGCGGGATCCCCGGGCCAGGGAAACCCCCCGGGGCTGAGCGGCGCAAGGGCCAAACCCCAGCCCAGACCGGCGGCTTCTTGCCGTTACGTGACAGATACATACACGTACGCTTTCACGTGAAAACAGATATACAGCTTTACGTATACATATACATACAGCTGCGCATTACTGCTGCTAATCGCGGAAGCCTGTGCTGGTGCCGTCCGAGCGCTGCACCCCAGCATCCCGCCCGGGCTGCGGAGGGGACGCGGGCACCGGGGCGCCCGCCCCGAGCTGCCCCGCCGCAAGGGGAGGCCGGGCCCGGGCCCAGGCGGCGCCTTCCCCTGCGCCGGGGCGCCCTCTGTTGGGCGGCGGGCGGGCAGCGCGGCCCGGCCCGGCCCTTACCACCCCCCAGCCCCCTTCCCTGCAGAAACCCAGACCATAATTTTACCAAAATATCAGAAGTTGGCCTGGGAAAGGCGTTACCGCCTGGAAACGCGGCGCTCGTATTCCCCCTCTGTAAAAAGACAGAAACACCTTAAAAAAACCAACAAATGTAAATGTGAGAAAGGTTAAAGTTTACGTTTGCTACCGCGTTCTTTTGTTGGTAGCACGCGTTACAGAAAAAAAAATAAAATACACCCAAACTGTACATATTATAAGGCTATATTTTTATCTCGGGGTTCTGGTGACACGTACAAACCACTTGAGCTTTGCTTTCGTGGTTTATGTTGCCACCAGAAACCCTTGATAAAAATACAGCCTTATATTGTACGGTTGGGTATAGTTTATTTTCTCCATATATCACGTACCGTGTTTTATTTATAAACATACACAAAGACACTCGTACATGCAAAGCAGTTTCTTTATTGGAGTCATTCCGAGGTACCAATAATACTGTATTAACTAACGCATCGTAACGCAGTTTCTTGGTTAGCAACGGCCTTTCTAAAGAGACATCTATGGGAATATGATAAAACGCATAAAAAAAGAATCAGTATTTCCGTGTTAGAATTTACGATTCCCGTACTAAAAATTTCAGCTTCTGGTGGCTCGTACTTGCAGAGAACCCTGCGTAAAGCCCCTCAAAATTTAGCTTTTCTCTCTCTTGAACACCTGAACCCTTTCTACAGAGAGGCTGCGGGAAAGCAAGCTTCGCTAACAGAGAAATGCAAGAAACCTGAAGGAAAAAGACTAAACTAGAAAGGCAAACGTGCCGCTGATAAAGATGCAACTTTCAGTACCGTGCCCGAGCTGCGCTCACCAAAACACTTCAGATATTCTTTTCACGCAGTTTGCCAACAGCTTCTCTTCAACTAATTTTTACAACATTCACCAGGGCAAAAAATTCCATTCCCATCTCTCGCGATCCGACAAGAAAAGCCGGGAACGGGCAAATCAACAGCTGCTTTCTCTGGAACACATCTCCGTGTGCTCTGTTAACTCCTGCTTAGGTGAAAGACCAATTTCAGGCACCAAAGAGGTGAGGGGAGCCCCGGGCAGGAGGCTGCCAGGGCCACGCCGGGCTGGGCAGGAGCGGGCACAGCCTCGCTGGCTGCCCCCCTCAGCGAGCCGGATGCTGCCTTCGGGGAGGCTCGCACCTCGTGTTTGCCACGTCCCTCCTACTCCCTTATCCGTGCTTTAATGGACATTAAAAATAGAACAAAATAGGACTGGAGATGGGAACAAAATTCATGCACAACAGGCCCGGACCGCTGTAGTCATTCTGCTGTAAAATGTAAAAACAAGAAAGGGCAGACGAGCTGCATCCCTCAGGACGCATCCCGCTTTTTTAATATAGTGGTGCCACCACACATTTCACTTCGGATGTTGCATTATATTTATATGTCACTCAAATATTTACCATTTTTCTGAATTCTGCTGGGTGCTCTGAGAGCTTGTTATAAGCCAAGTATCCGCGGTTGTATGTCTTGGCTGGTTAGCAGCCGTGGCTGAGCCGCATCAATATGCTAACTTCTCTTTCTGGAGCTTCTCGTGCGACAAAAGCCACTCTTTCATAAGGTTTCCTCCTCCGTAGTTGCCGGTCTTTCCACTGCTGCAAATCACCCTGTGGCACGGTATGATAATCGGGATCTGCGAAATACACAAAAAGAAGGAAGGGAGAAAGGGTGAGGCAAAGGGGAGCAGTGCCTGGGGAAGACGCCCACAAATCCACCCCAAAATCAGGGATGCTCTGCCGACGGACCGGCAGGGATGGGGTTGGAGTACCCGCGCCAAAGAGCACGCTGCGGAGTGCCCCAGGATGGGGCAGCGGCGGCGCCGGCTGAGTTGCTACGACGCGGAATCAGTCACGATCACCGGCTCTGAAGACCAACCCAGTTTTAGGGAAAAAGAAGCGTTAGGAGAAATTTTAATACATAAAAATGATTAAAAGGGTAAAACCGATATAGAAATGCCCATATGTAAAATTGCATTTATAGAAACTCTGGAAGAAGCAGGTTTTCCTGCCCCCCGCCAGCCCCCTCCAGCAGCCGAGACCTCGGTGCCCAGGGTGGGTGGCGAAGCCTCGCAGACCCAAACCCCGCAGGAGGAGACCTCGGAGGTACAGGACGATTATTAATCATCGTTCCAGGATTAGAAGAGGCCGTATTTCTGGAAAAAGCCACAGCACTTCCAGGAGCGAGCTTCCCGCGCCCCAGCTCCCCTGGCAGATCTCCTCATGCTACGGCACCTCTACGCGCACAGCTGAAAAATTCTATATAAGAACAAGGCGCTATTTATTATTTAACAGCAAGTCAATCCAAAATGGGTTGTGAATTTTTAAAACGTACAACAGGAGAGATTTAATTCACACCTAAGCAATTTAAGAACTTTTTTTTTCCTCGTGCCTTCCACTTTGTATCGTTTATAGCCAAATGTCACCGATTCTGAAAAATCAATGCGAGAAGTTACATAATAGACTGATAATGTAGAGAAGTACATAAACGTGGCGTTTTTTTCCCTATTTTTTATTACAGGTGATTATCATAGTTGAAGTACACACCATAAAAAATGCAATACATCATCTCTAATCACACCGTGTTTTGGTAACTGCATAGTAATTCGACTGCAGTGACAGAGCCGTGAAAACAACAGCTCACTACAAAGTGCAGTTCTCACAAATTTAGCCATTTTAAGTAAAAAAAAAAAAAAGTAATTCTTTTACATACAGACACAAAGACAAATTACATACTTTAACTTATTTTAATCCCATTTAATAGTTATTTCACTACTGTCCCAGCTGTGCCCCTATGTGAGTCTGGGACACACAGACCCCGCAGTAGCTGGACAGCAACTGGCCAGACCTTTATAAACTGGGGGTTTTTTTGGAGGGTTCTTTTGGTTTTGATAAGCCATTTCAGTGGCAGAAATTTAAAATCTCAATCTCAGCCCACGGGCTATCGCATTAAACGGGAATACACATAGATGCTTATTGTTAATCAAGATTTAATAAAAAATGCTTGGAATAGCTGCTTTATTTGGAGTTGGCAATGCCACCAGTGAATTATGCATCCGTGACTACTCCAGCGAGAGCCAATAAAACCTTTACGCTGTACCATGCCATCCCGCGCTCGGTTTATGACTTCTTTAAGGAAGTTGGGTTGGTGTTTTTTTTTTTTTTTTGTGAGTGTTTTTCTGTTTTGGGATTTCTCCGTCTTTACAATCCACGTTGCACGAGTTACTGCAGGCAGATTTTCTTGAGTGACAAAGCCATAACAAGCCATAATAATACACTGTAAAAAATCTCCCCGGTTAATTTGCAATTCTTTAAAAATATAGACAGTATGTTAGGATATTTTGATGGTAAGGCTGTAAATCTTGCTACAGACAGGGGCCAAAACCTCTTCCCGAGCCAGTTCCCTGCTCAGAGAGTGCAGACACTCGAACCAGGGGGTCCATGCACTGAAGAATTTTCTCAGGGAGGTAAGTTGATTATTTCTCCTGATAAATTGTGCCAGAAGATGGAAGGTGTGCCCGAGTGGTGACAATAAAAGGGACCAGGTGGCATGAGCCAAGACATGGGCTGAGCTGCTTACATCAGGAAAGAAGAGGAGATGATGAAGGGTATGAAATAAATGCAGCTTTTTCCATGCCCGAAATAGTTTCATACCGAGTTTATCCTAATGCACCCACACGTCATCCTCCATAGAGTGGGATGTAAAAGAAAACGCGGTACCAAAGGCAGTATCAGCACTGTAATTTAAAAATATTGAATATTGCTTCAGTTTGGCTTAATTGTGGTGACAACTTTCAGGCTACTAAAATAATTAAACCTGCTAAAATTTATTAGGGCCCTAAGGACATTTTAGAGGGAGTACTACCCTAGTCTGGAGCTTTAATGCCTTGGCTACATTTAATGTAATTTTTATCAATAACCAAGCAGCTCATAATGTTATAGCTCCGCTGAAATCTTCATGCTGTGAAATCTAATTCATCTACTACATGAATCCATCACTTACACAGACCCTACCTCAAACGCTATAAAACTTCCAAACCCATAGATTTGTCTCCAACAAAAATAACATGAAGGGGCCCTTGGATCAATACCGGAGTCCCTCTGATTCGGGCACCAGCTGAATATTTTCTCCAACTTTGCTTTTGTTCTTCTGGGTAGAGGCCCACAAGGGAAAGAGCTTGTTTTCACTCGCAGCCTCATCAATACCTAAATCCTGGTGAACAAGTGACACTGAGAAGCTGTAATCAATAGCTCCCTGTGCGTTTTTTCTTCTGGTCAAATGGTTCAGCACTACTGACAGCCCTGACACTCGGAACATGATGCTAAATCTTTATCAACAGCCATCTGGGTGACTGGCAGAACAAGACTCGGGCGGTCATTAACGCTCGTGGCAATCTGTGAATAAACTAACTCCTCGATAATGCGTTTGTTTAGAAAAAAAGGTGGGGAAAAAAACCTCCCTGCACAAGGTATCGATCGCCTTTGAACTGCATTTAGCAAATTCCGTCGGAGGATGGAGCGGAGCGGCGCTCCGCCGCGGCGCTCCGCTCGTTAAGAGTTTTCAGTTTGAGGCAAGGGAAACCTGACCGTCCCATTATACTGCTGATGGGCTGGAGACCTCCAGAAACTGCCAAACTGTCAAACCCAGATCAGCCAGGCCGTAATGGAAACAGCTGAAATATCAAGTTATAACATACAACAAGAATCACACTTGGCAAAAAAAGAAAAAAAAAAAAAATCAGCTCTCGGTTTGCTCCTGCCCTATTGCTTTTTCTCTCCCTCTTCCCCAACAGAAGCAAACACCGCAGTGTGACCCAGCATGGGGCCCGGGTGATTGCCAGCCACCGAAGGAATTAACGCACCGGTGGCTGGATGCGTCGGCGATGTTTCAAATCCGTACCTCACCATCAGAAACGTGCCGTTATTCCTTCCAATCTCCAATATTTAATACGTTTTGGCTGAATAATACCCTTGACTTAGGTCGATGTCAGCATCCCGTCGTACACTTAGCCGGGCTTTAGCCTAAACAATAACACAGTCAGAGAATGTAAAAAACCCCCAATGCAGCGAGGACTGCCGCTAACAGACCGCTGAAGATGTCTTATTTAAGGCACAGAACAGTCATTTAGGATGGCCTTGGACTAATCAGCCCAACATTCGCCATTTCCCATGAGTCTCTGTGATTTCTTTTTGATCCTCCTATACTAGTCTAATGAGATTTTTAATTGAACTTTATGGGTTCCCTTTGAGGACCACAGACCTTGCAATCAATCTGAACCGCAGTAAACTATCTGAAGTTTCTCTCGCAAAAGGTGAGCCATCCCCACCATGTCCTTGGCATAAATTGAGGCAGAGAAGTCGCATCTTTCAGCTGCTGCCGGCACCCATTCCACCTTCTCATAAAGTTGAAGGTCATCGTATGAATTATGTGAAGCAACCCAACTACAAAGGGAAACCTGTGGAATGCACGCACACTACCAAAATTAAAGACCAACCCCTGATTTGTAGAAGGGAGAAATGCTCTGGTATTTTGTGGAAAAAGGCGAGATTCGCAATTTTGTCAGCACGTCTGAGTAACGACGCAACGCCAGCCTCGGGTTGATTTCGAACGCTCACCTTCACTGTTACCGCTTCTCCTCATTAAATCATGTTTATGATTTAGTCATCATGTTTATAATTTAGTCCTTTAATCATAGGAAGCATCTCAAGGTGCAAACATATTACAGTTTTGCTGTTTTGCATAGCTTCTGCAGCACTCATTAACCGAAGCGTTCACTTCTATTTCACGTTTGCAAGAAAAGCTTTCACCAGTTTCAGCTTCTCTCCTGTGAGCAAAAAAACCCGCTAATCTGCTGCTTAACAGAACACATTTCTGCAACAATCTTGAAGCAATTGCTCCTCAAACCCAGTATTTATACCCTAAAGCTCGCGTTGCAGGTGTAGCAGTTGTTAACGGCACGGCTCTTTTCCATTCTGCGCCGATACGTTAACGATGCTGCAGCCCAGATGACGTGTTCGGTTTAATGAACTGTTTAGTTAGATACAAAGCTCAATATCTCATCTGATAAACAGGCTGCAGGCGGGTTTATACGCGTACAGCGTTCCCGGGTATCCTACGATTCCACGCAGGTAGCGCGCTGCCACAGAGACTCACCTGGTGTCTAATGGGTTTAAGCTTCTAAGCTCAGCAAAGACGTACACCCTGGTATTTTAAGCATCTATCAGGTTTTCTCATGGAACAGTTCATACGAGCAGTGTAGAGCTAGGTTTTGTCAATACACTGTATTGTACTTGACAATACAAACTATTTTAATATGATGGAATAGTTTCCAATAGAATATGGTGTACGTTAAGGTAAGGCAATACAATGCAAACCTACAGGAAACAGTTCTCAAAGAATAACAATATAGTGTTGTGCAAAAGGATATGTAATTGCTATCGCCTAGAAATGTACCCAGCTTTGCCCTCAGGCTGCAGTGGAGCAGCAGCATCCAAAGTAGCGGTAACAGCAGGTTGTGGTGTGAAAATTCCTGCTTTTTCCCCTGTGAGGGAGGATGAAAATAGTTCTGAAAATATACAGCAAAGCTACTGCATTTTTTTTTTTTTTTAAACGGACTCCCAGCTTATTATTGTTGTTTCCCATCCCACACCACGGCTGCAGCGTTTTCTGTCCCCAGCAGAAAATTTTCAAGCATATTATAGATAATCATGCATAGCTTTAAGGAGAAAGCTGTATTAATCATAGAATCGTAGAACGGTTTGGGTTGGAAGGGACCTCAAAGACCACCTAGTTCCAACCACCCTGCCAGGGACAGGGACACCCTCCACTAGACCAGGTTGCTGGTCTAGTTAGAATTAATATTATATATTAATAGCATACCCCCTCGATATTTTAATTGTCAACTGTCACGAAAAAAAGAACAATCAGTGCTGTAATGCCCATTCCAAAACACCGTTATCGCTACCCATCTGTACTTAACCTGTGATTCCACACGTGAACATGCAGTCTGTTTGTAGCTCGCTGGGAGCACCTGTTCTCCGTGCTTCTCGTATTTCCCGTATAAATCTTTACATGGTCCTTCAGACCTCTGAGTCAGAATCTCCAGGCTGACCACGCATAACACACAGGCTGATTTTATGAATGAGGTGAAACGTAAAGATAGTAAGTGGCACCGCACACCCCCTCACCTTTCCTGTTTCTATCCGTAAAGCCACTGGCTCTTGTGAAAGCTGATTTTCTAACCCACTTTGCCACTACACGCTGCAGTCTCCTATGTACCTTATTAAAGAAAACACTGACAGAACTGAATGTAAAAACAACGCAGGAGGTCAAAGATTACGGCAGGTGTAACGCTGGAGAAAAGGAGAGGAATTCGGGTATGGAAAGACACGTGTTGCTCAGGGCAAGTGGTAATGAGCGAAAGTATGTTGAAGAATGGCCAAAAAGGCCACAGTGATATGAATAGAAATCAAAGTTTTTCATTTTTATAACAGCAAGTAGCAAGGGAATGAGTGTGCAAGGACATAGAGTGGTGTTCTCTTTCCCTCCCCTTGCAGAGGAGCCAGCCAGACACAGCGCCAGCCCCACCAGTGCACCCCAGCCCCATGCCAAGGGCTGCTGGAGCCCCCTCTCCTCCAAACCACCCGAGGTCTAATCCTGCAGACAGGGCTTTTGCAGTCCAAAGCCCAAACGTCGTGGGTGTAGGGAACCGGACTGCCCCCTCCCTCCTCGTTCATCCTAGCCCAGAAACCCTCCAGTTCAGGATGGGGATCAAACGGGATCCGAACCCAGCCACGCTGGGATAAACGACCCACCCACACTCACCAAGGCACACCCATCAGTGTGATCCAGTGTGCATAAATACACCGGGAAATGTAAACTTTCCAGATACTTACTGGGAAGACAAAGAGGTCAAGTATTGTAACATACTGTTCTCCCCAAATCCACAGGCCTAACCCAGAGCGCTAACTCCCTCCACTTGGTTCAAGTTCAGGTAACTCACCCATATCGAATGGAGAAAATGCCATTTACACCTGGTTTGGAGCTCATGGGGAAAACCCCCTGCTGACAATGAGGAATTTGATCCAAGCGTGTACCCACACGATTCAAAATCCCTCCTCTTCCACATTTGCAGAAATGTATTCATGCCAGAGAGGACGGACTGCTGGTAACACAACCAAAGCTACTCATACCCTGTCACGATGAGGTCTGTCAGGGGACAAAACACGTCCCTCACCTAAGAATACATAAGGAAGTTTGAGAACAACCAAAAGCGTGGAGGCTGATGAATTCAAAGAAGCACAATGGTATTTTTTCCAAATCTAATGCCACAAACGGTAGGGAATAAATCACATTAAACTGGGTTGTGCATTATTGCTGATTAAAAAACACTTACTGACCTTATTACTCATGGTAGACCAGTTTTCATAGCAGATAAATTTAATCTAATGACATTTAGCCCCGCAAAGCTCTCTAAATCCACCATCTTCCATCAACTTTATTTAAAAGTTGACGTGAACTTACAGGATTGCTCCTCATCGCTCCTCCCACCGCTCTCGCCGCTCTGCCATTGCCTGCGAGGTCTGCTAATTGCTTGTAGGAAACGGCCTCTCCGAACTTCACGTCTCTCAACAGGGTCCACAACACTTGTCTGGTGAACGAGTCTGTAAGGAAGACGAAGCGAGCGTTGTTGAAAAAGCCAAGATGAAATATTCAAACAGCCCAACGCAGAGTCTCGACAGCAGCTTTCTAATTTAAATTTAAACAGCCCCGATGCACTGTCCTGTTATTGTATCCTGTATTACTACAGTTAAAGACATGATTATTAGAAAAAGCGCTTCAAGTAACCGATCACTATAAAAAAAGGATTTAAGGCTTTGATTTTCCTATATTTTTAATTTGCTTCAAGTACAATTATCCTGTTAACTCATACAATGTGGTTTTTCCATTAAATTGGCAGAGTATAAATTAGCATAGAGTCAAATTAAAAAGGGAAGAAATAGCCGGCTCTACCTATTTTACAAAGCCCTTGCATCTCCAGCTAATTTCCAACTTCAGCTGGGACACGTGGCAGAAGAAGCCCTAGAGCCAGCGGCCTCGGTATTATCCTGGCTGGCTGCAGTTTACAGTCGAGACCCCCAAGCTACTGCTCGGCACCGCAGACGTTACGGAAGTGTAAGGACTAGCTGTGACCTTGAACGTACGGCACATCCTCAATGATACGGGGTTCTAGAAAAAAAAAAAATAATGTGTTTTCCATTATTTTAATTTTAATTCACCAGCAAATTGCTTCTAAGTGTTCCAATTGCAGAAATAATGAATAAGCAAACGCATTACGGCCCCGCCGCCTTCTGCATCTCAGGGCTTGACCTTCCCAGCCCAGGACTATTTTACAAAAGGAAACCCGAGCATCGTGTTCGGATTTCAGTTGGGTCGAACACTCTTCCAAGGCTCTTGTAAAAGCTCTGAAGACCTAACTAGTGAACAACTTACTGAGGAGTGAGCTGGCAAATAAAAAAAAAAGGAGAAAGGAGGAAAAGAGAAGAGACCCACTCCCCCAGCTGAGAGCTGCACTCCACTGCTCTGGCAAAGAAACAAACTGATTAAAAACATTTTCTTTGTTTACTTGTCAAAAAAAGACATTGATTACGTTACATAGGAACAGAGTGAAATGTGATTTTGTTCTTAAAGGAAACCCATACACCTTATGTGTGTGTGTTAAATAATAAAAATCACTTCTTAACTGAAGGGAATGATAATCACTTCATTGAAAAAATCTGTTTAGTCTTTATTATAACATTAAGCAAATTAAACATCAGCATAATCCAGGTGATACGAGAAAAGGGTCATCAAAGAAATTAACTTTGTTGTTCATTAATTTACATGGATTAGTAGAGGGCAAAGAGATAGCAAATCTGCTCTAGTTTTTTATGATATAATTTCAAACTGTACACCATTTGTGGCAGTAGGGTGACTTTGGGGTTAATCAGACTGATTTGTCCTTTTAATTGCTTTCTATTCAAAGAAAATTCATTAGATAATGTTCTCTTCAAAATTCATGAATCAATTTAACTGAAGAAACCACATTAACAGCTTTGGGTTCATTAGCACAAGCAGTTGTGTTACTAGCTGATTGCTGGGAGGGTTTCCTTAGGCAAACAGATTTTGTTTACTGTGATTTCTTCAGAAAGGTTTATTTCAAATCCAATTGTTACTTATTATTTTTTTAACCTCCTTTTTAAACCAGCAAGACTAGCGTTAACCTCGCCTACTCAGGGGTCTCGGGGAATTATTGCCCGATGTCATCTTTTAAATCAATGAAACACAGTGACTGCACGTTGCCGGGGCCAGAATCCCGAAAATTCCCTTTTTTCCCCTGTTTTTGGCAGTGGCCGTGGCAAGCTGGGGCAGGACGGACCCATAACTTGCTGAAACTTGTAGGAATAAAGGGGAGAAGCGGGAGCTGCCTGCGCTGCCGCAGCGAGCGGCCGTGGGAGGACGGGGCAGCTCCAGAGCCCCCCCAGCAGTAACACCACCGTGCCGAGCGATGCCCAAATTACCGAGCACCTTTTAACACGCTGAAGGAGAGACAGAGATTATCCTCTTCTGACAAGCAGGGGCAGAGATTATCCTCTTCCCAGAGCTACTGCACGTTTTTCATGGGAGAATATACTGTCTCTGCACCTACATAAACCACTCGAAGTTATAGTTCAAAAGAATGAAATATTTAGCAATCATGCACATCGTTTTATAAATGTATCTGAAAACTCAATTTCATCCTGTAGGGAGCAAATGCATTAATTAGTTTAAGCAGCTCTAAGAGACGGTGCCAAACACTGTTATTAAACTGTCTGCAAGTGCGAGTGCCTGTAAGCATAACCTGCCCAAATTAGATGGCTGAACTTTCACCAATTTTCCGTGCGCGCCAACATTTTATGCTGTTAAATGTCATTATAAAGTGCTGTAAAATACGCACATAAAAATTAACACACACGAATTCTCTCGTTACGCGGAAACACTCTGTACCCCAGCGAGCTGGGGATGCCCGCGTCGTTCCGGAGTGGCAGATGCCAGCAGAGCACCGGCTGAACGGAACCACATTACTGACTTTATATAACCCGTCATCAACTTCATAAAAAAAAAAAAGGCATTTATAAAATTGAAAGGGGCAAAATTTCCATTAAAATCGTATTTCATACTAACAGGTAAATAGGGGAGGGATTAGACAAGTGTTTACCTGAATTCCACCTCTAGCTAGTCCAAGGCTTGTGAGAGCACCTCTATGCCTGGTATTTTGGGTAGAGCTAGACAAAAATTCCTCAGGTAAAACCATGGAAATTCCATTTACAAGAGAGATCTGTGATAAAGGAAATCCCCTGCCTCAAACCCATCAGCCTACAGGGTTGTTTCAAACATCTGTTTGTCAAAAACTTCCTCGCAGAATGAAATTCAGTTGCTCGTCAGGTCTGCTACTGTACAGAGACATACAACCCCCTGCGCATCTGCTTCTCCTCCTGATGTTCATCTTCTGAGCTTCTGCTAGTAGTTTGCTCCAGGTTCCTACTCTACCTTTGCCCAGCCTTGACTCCAGCTGGGTCTCTTCCCAGCACTCCAAAACCAACGTCTGTTCCACCATCACTCTACGACCACATCGTTCAGACAACTCGCGATAGATTCTACGCTCTGTCCTATTTATGATTCCATCTAATTAGCTAAATTAGTATTTATACTTGACACATATCACCCCCACATCATCCAGATCCGACCGCATGGGATCGGTGGCCAAGAGGAGTTGGGTTTCTCCGTTGATTCCCCAAGTCGTAAGAGGCGGGCGCTCAATGCCACCCTCCGCAGGGCAGAGCCACCGGGCCGTCACGGACAGCGCACCTCCACTGCAGCCCAACCACGCTCCTTCATGCTTTTATTCATTATTTCTCACCAGCATACCCCTGCACCACGGCTGGCAACAACGCAGTTGTGCTTCTACCGCACGTTTCCGCGGCGCGGCTGGAGGAGCGACGTTCCTTGAAAACATGCTGCATTTCCCCAGCAGAGAAAACATCCTACAGTCGTTCTACATCTATCTGTAGATAATTAAGGTCAACTGCAGCGCATTGCGACTATGGAACTAGCAACCGCTCAAGCAGATGTCGTTAAGCGTTGAAAAATTCAAACACCCAGACCGACCCTGCGCCGACAACTTGACTCAGCACCTTTGGCCAACGCCAGGTCCTTGCCCCAGACCTTGCAGCGCCCCTTTCTGCCCCAGCACAAACCCTGTACCATCTCTTCTACTATTTTCCGGATACCACTCTGCAGATACAACGCACGAGTAAATACTTCGTGAAATCCAAATCATCAGTTCTTAAATATTCGGCAGCCCACGTTACCAGCACGAGAGCACACCAGAGCGCGGGCGTTCTTGCGCGCTCTCCCACAGGTCAGTGTTCCCCTCTCCCAGCAGCACGGAGATGCGGGCTGGGGGAGCGATTTTCTGCTGCTTTTATGCATTGCCCATTCACGTATGTTTGCAATGTGTAATATAATAAAATATAAGCACAGCTATAACTTATAAACATACTATATATCTGTTTCACTTAAGTGAAAAATGTACCAATACGCTTTCTTTTAACACACATAACGTTCAGGTTGGCTCGCGTTAAGTGGCTGAGCTGCGTTAAAACCCAATTAATGGGAGCTGTTTCTGATCTGTAGTTTAACACAGTTTTAAGTGCAGTTCCCTTCAGACTGCTGAAGGGGTTGTGGGGCCAAATTCTATCCTTAGAAGCAAGTAACTCTCCCCGGACCTCATCCAGCAGCATTTCTGCAGGTTAAACTCCCTGGAAGTCAGTGGGTGTTTTACTCAAGTGGTAACTGATATTCTGACCCATTTTTTTTGTGCAGTAGCCTTAATAGCAGTTTGCTATGCACTTACCAGAGCAGGCTATAGTTTTTGAGCTGATGGCAATGAGGAGAGGCGTTTGATGCTCAGCACCAGCCGTTCACATCCCCTGCCCGTAGCAGGTTGCAAACTTCCCCAGATTCCCACTTCCAGATTCAAACCCAGGCAAGGTTTTATGCAAACTAACAACTTCAGCATTAGCGATCTCATCTAAGCTAAATGTTCATACTGGACTCTGAACGCCACAACCCTGAGCAGGCTGGGGCTGGGTTTTGGGGTCTGTGGACCGGCAAAGATGGAGGAAATCGCAAAGCACTTGACAAGTTCCTCTTGGACTACGGCACAGACCGTGTCACCGCACAGCATCCCCTGCCAGGTGATTTGTGCGGCTCTTTGCGGCAGCGGTACAGTTAAATGAAGAAGCCACCTGATTATCCTCTGAGCTGCAGGTAATACACCGAGCTGCAATTCTACAGGAGAGGAGAACAAATGCTTTGGATGAAGAGACAGAGAAAACATCAGTTTCTTCCCAGCCAACAAAACACGGCAGGCAAGTCTTACATTGCAGAGGGGATGGAGGGAAGCGTAAAAACTATTTTTCACTGACATCAGTTCTATGTCGATTCCTAAAAACCATCCCATTTTCCTACATTAAGATTTCCCTACCACCCCTGTACTCAGAGACCTGGAGACCCTCCTCCTTGCTCCTTGTGGTTCCTTTTTTCCCTATTATCCCAGTTGCAGTTGGGCCCAACAATGCTAAATCAGACCATAAACACAAGTGTCATTATTTAACTCCTGTTACCA
>CM050655.1:40836470-40866470 GCA_027574665.1 Rhynochetos jubatus | reverse complement strand
GCATCTCAGCGCTCATCATAATTACTCCTGTCCTTCTTCACGATGGGAGCGGGGAGAGAACACATTAACATTGCTTTTTGGCACACGAGCTGCTTCCTACCGCCAACGCAGAGCCCTGCACAGCAGAAGCGCAGCAGCCTTGACCACGCTTGGCCTTACACGTGGCATTTGTTCACGAGGCAGAAAGGGGCAGCTGAAAGGCGTTTCTCCAGCCAGGGAAGGTTCTGCTGCAAGTTGGGGATCCACGATTCTGGGATGCGGTGCGTTAAGGCAAGGCAGAGGGGAAAAAAAGAGCAAAAATACAGCGAGGGACGTCAGCACCAGCCGCTGTTGTCTTGCACCCCTCTCCTGCCGAAGACCGGAATCACAGCACCAACAGAAAACTGCCCTTTCCAAAATCCTCCGTCATGCACCTCTTGGATGCTTTACAGGTTACCAGGGTGTTTATTCATGCACCTGGGGGGAGGCAGAGCCCTTTCAGCCCAGGACATCACCCCTGTGCTCAGCTGGGAGCCACGTCCAGGTTCCTCCAAAACTCTCACGTCTGTGCATTGAAAGAAATACGCTGAGCACCCCTTTTCAGGTGCATTTAAGGGTACAAACCGCAGCTCGCACAGTGTTCGGGCTTGCTGTCGGTGCCCACCAACCAGCTCAAGCATGTGGCCAATAAAATGCAATAATTTGATATATTCTAGATCATCATACGTTGCTTTATAATTGTTTAACACCGTTGTTTTAAGAGAAAATTCTGCTTTTATATCACTTCAGTTTCCTTCCCTACCTGAGCACCGATGCAAGGCACCAGTCTCAGCCCACATCTGCGGCCGGACCCCGCCGAGAAGCTCTCCAGGTGATACCCAGCCAGCTCCATGCAGCAGAGACAAGATGTCCAGATCTTTCCATGAATCATTGTGCACGTAAACACGAGTGGCTTAGAATCATCAAAACAGCGTTCAGGTTTGGAGACGCCTACCTCACACCTTCACGTTTTCATAGTGCTGCGGGCACCGCATGGAGAGTCCCGAGCCTGCGGTCAGCTGCGCTGCTGAGCGCCTACAAGGACCTGCTGCTGCTTCTACAACACCGTACCTAGAGGATTAACGCTCGGGTACGGGGATCTGCTCCAGGCGAAGGCTCGCCATTCCAAATCTCATTCCAGGAGCGATGGGGTTTTTGCTTTCTTCCAAGTAAGTCAATTTTGGGAGCAAGGAATAACTGTACAGTACGTCAAAGTAACTTTAATGACTTCACAAATACTTCTAACGCAAAAGAACTACTCTAAACATATATACAAGAGACCTGCAGATCATAGCAACTGAGAAACATCAACCACTGTCTCATTCACTCCAAACTCAGGTGATTTTTTTCCTATTTTATCGTTATTTAATGCCATACATTACTCTTCCCTGCTCTGGAAAGGACACAGAATAGTCCTTCCAGAGACAGCACGCACCAGCTCGGCTGCAATTTCTAAGTGACTGGGCCAGAAAATTAAATTTGTAGTTTTCCATTCAAGATAGAAATAAATGAGGGACTTGTCTCTATTTCACTTTGTCAGAGAGCTGGTGCTCACCAAGAACTTCACCTGGTGACTTCTAAACCCTCCTCATCAGCTGCAATTTGCAGACTGAGCCCGGGAACTGAACCCTGCTCTCACATGGCAACACCAATCCCTACTGAAGCGCCACGTGCGACAGGAGACCGCAAATGCCCATCACCCGACTTAAACCCAGGAAACCACTGCAGGTGCACAGTGAAGCGTGTCCCACCTCAACCCTCTGTTTGCCCCATTTCTTGGAGTTCTTGTTATTGCCTGCTGAAAGCCCCACGGGTGAAGCCAGGCCCAGGAAGGTTGCTCCTCTCCTTCTCCAGAGGAAAAACCCAAAAATTTAAATCCAATTTACCTCCACCTGCTTTGCTGCAACTCAACAAAAATGCAGTTTCCAACGTGCTGCTACCATCTAGCTCCCCCCCCCGACCCACCCTGTTAGCAAGACGCACAGACCTGCCCACAGTTCCTAAATAAATCAGAGAAGATGTAGTTTCCTAATTACACTGGGATTTCGGAAAAGCAGGAGGGACCTGGTTAGACTGGAACAGGCAGGGAGGTTCTGCAGAAGACTTCCACGGATTTGCAGATATGCTGGAAGTATCATTCTGATATTAATTAATCAGATATTAATGAACTCAAAAGACAAGGTGAAGAGAAAGGATTCAACCACTCACAGGTGCTGATCAAGCACGATTTCCGATTCACACCTACAAATTACACTGACTAACACCAAAATTTCAAACTCATCATGACCTTTGGGTCTTGGCTCAGGATCATCAGGTTAAAAACGAAGCCTGGGAGCACCGATGACCTACAAATTGGGCAGCTTTGGAGCAAATGAGACAAACCCAAACAAGGAGCCCGTATGCCCCCAGCCCTCCACTCACACAAACAAAACCAGAACCACCATGAAGTATGTGTGAAACCGCAGGCTGTAAACTTCATGAGTATGTCCTACAGGACATATCTATCATCTCAGGGTTCCAGCATGCTCCTGTGATATAAATGGGGATAAATCCATGAATTTTGGTATCATCTTGTGTGAAACTGATTCTGCAGACTGGAATTTGTTCTATCATCTGACAAGCACAGACACATTTCCCCTATGAGGCTACTATACCACGTACGGCAACACAATCCGTGAGGAATCACAAAATCACAGACTAGTTTGAGTTGGAAAGGACCTTAAAGATCATCCAGTGCCACCCCCTGCCATGGGCAGGGACACCTTCCATAGCCCAGGGTGCTCCCAGCCTCATCCAGCCTGGACTTGGGCACTCCCAGGGATGGGGCACCCACAGCTTCTCTGGGAACCTGTCCCAGTGCCCCCCACCCTCTGCAGGAAGAATTCCTTCCTGACGTCCCATCTCCCTCTTTCCGTTTAAACCCGTTATCCCTTGTCCTGTCATTCCCTGCCCCTGTACAAAGTCTCCCCCCAGCTTTCCTGTAGCCCCTCCAGGTACTGGAATGCACAAACCAATTCTATCTCCACCCATGAAATGGGGCAGCATTGGGCCAAGGTATTTTGGGGAAAGTAATCAATATTTCTCTCAAAAACCGTCAACCAACAATGCTTTCACACCGATAGTTAATCCCTGGTTATGTCAACACCGACATTCTGGCTGTTCTCTGGGCAGGCTGAGGGCAAAGGACCTGGGTTGGGTGGGAGAGGGGGAGGGAGGCTGGGATGCACCATCATCTCTCAGGTAGTTTTCGCTGCTTCACACATAATTGCTTTTTCTCTATAATTCCACTTAGAATTACATCGATGAGGTGTTTTTAGTGTTTCATTTTTTCAACAGGGCCCCAAATATCCACTCCCAAATGACTCTGGATCAAGAAATGTGCACCCTCAGTTGCTTTGTGAAGATCGTGTTACCAAAGATAACCTGCCCTAGAAATTTAATCTATGAAATATGCAATGCAAATGCGCTCCACTATGTGAACAAAGTCTAACAACTTCACTTGTCTGAAACACGAATAACGATTTCTTTAGATTTCTATAGGTTTCTTTGTAAATACGCAAGTTAAAAGTAATATTCATTAAATTGCTTAACTGTAATAAACCGTAACTATTTGCTTACTGCATACAAATTAAGTCAGTATCAAAGTACCGATTTTCTTTTTAGTTTGTATTAATTTATTATTGAATTATAAATATCTAATGTACGAACCTACCACTTACGCAGCACTTTACAAACACTAATTCACAAATGATGCAACATCTTTAACAAGGCGCATAGGAAAGCAGCAGCAATTAATTTCAAGAATCTTCCGGCTTCAACCTCAAAGTCAGTTTTGGTTTTGTTTTTTCTTTCTTTTTTTTAAGGAGCATGGATTTAAGCAGTGAGCAAGACCACCGTAAAGACAAAGTGTGAGTCCATGAAGTCACTTCGCTTCTTGACTGACACGGGCACAATCACACACAGCGCACGGCTAAACGAACTGCCATTTGAATTCTTAAATTGAACTTCTTTAAACAGACAACCTGGGCTCTAACAGAAGAGAAGTCCTATCAGTGACCCACGCTGCCTTTTCAGACTTGAGTTTGCTGAATTAACAGGCAGCCCTAAAGTAACCCCCTTGCTTGGAGAAGGTTCTTGCGCCGAGAGAAAAAGTCTGCAAAAGCACAGTCAGAAAATGCGGGTAATTTGGGGTGCAAGAAGCAGGTGGGGCTGGGGAAACGAGGACAGTGGCTTAACACACCCCTGTGCTGCACCTCTCGAGTGAGTCATTTTCCAAAGCTCCTAAGTCAGTAAGGTTAGCAAGTACGTGTTTACCTGGTCTAACAGCCCTGTTATTTTACATAAATTTGCACATCAGGAAGATACTACTTACACTTCACAACCTGCCCTAAAAAAGAGGCTGTTTCCCCATCCCGTGCCCCTCTGCCGAACCCAACAAAATCAGCAGAGGCACACCGTGTGCGTACAACGTTAAGGGTTCACGTTAAGCTGATAGCAGGAGGAACACTGACTTTCCGACCGACACGCGAAGAGGGTCCGTATGTTCTTGTTTCCGCACAAAGAACAGGGTTGCGTGCTTGCCCACTGAGAAGTCGTGTGCGAATCCTTAACAAACCCTGCTCGAAGAGACACGCGATCCTTCTCCCTTACAGGGTGGTCAGAGTTAAGGTCGGAGCGCCCTCAATCTGAATTTCAGATCTGGACTTTTGTTGGCTCTACTTTTTCTGCTTGCATTAAATATGAATGATGCTCACCGAAACACCTGGAACATTAATTATAGGGAAATACACAGAGTTTTATGGCTTGCCTGAAAACGTAGGGCTGCAGTCATTGTTTGCCCACGTAACGACAATCACGAGCGGCAAGCAAAGTGCTAAAATATAAAAGGCCCCGTTCATTCATGTATTGGTCCAAGCTGCAGCACTATAAAGTACATCAAAAGGTGTTAATGGTTTCAATATTTATCTGCTGCAGGGAAGCACTCTAAAAAGAAGACAGGAAAAAAAAAAATTTCTGCTAATGGCTGTGTCTCTCCATTAAAATGAAAAGCTTAATGCATCTTATAATCAGAGGACAATTTGCAAATCATTAAGAGAAATGTAAAATTCCATTAAAATACAAATCAAGAGTCCCTCACCGGACTAATAATCTTTTTGATATTATTTTGCATTTCACTATTTCTGTTCCCAATATCCAGGCACCACAAATGATCAGTTCTTGAACATGCTATTTACCACATCCTACTTCTTTAACGAGAGACTGAGAGAAGTATAATCTGCTATTCAGAGCAGGTACTAATGAAGAATTCCATATATTCTGAAATTTAATTAAAACCCCAAAGATTTCAAATTAGATGCAATTTGAAATGCCTGGGGCAGAAATACATGCACTTGCGTGGCAAGGGTATCACGCTGAAAGTTGATACCGTAATTGGTCTTGATGTATTTTTGTGTTGCCAGGCTGAAGCACAGAACTCATAACCATATAAAAATTCTCTGTAGATTACCTGCTCATTGAAAATGCCATCACTCAGGTAGTTCTCTACTAAATTACCATGCTACTAAAATGCACAAAGTGATTCGAAGAGAAGAGTGGCACAGCTGGTCGACGCTGCCAATGAGTTATGCATGCGTCGACGCTGCCTTTTTTCTTAGTAAAATATGCTCAGTTGAATATTAAAATATAATTGGCATTCAACCTAAGTAGCTTAAACCATTTTGTTATCTTCTTTTAAACCGATTTGGCTCCTCCACAGTTATTTTCAAGGATGCGATTCACAAACTAATGACACCATCACATTTAGCTAGATTTGTACTATTTTACATTTGTCATAAATAGGAACAATTTCTCCAGCCTTCTAGGGATGTCCTTTAATACTGGCTCCTCTTGAACATCAAAGGCCCAATTCATGGGGAAAAAAAGAAAGAAAGAAGAAAAAAAAACCGGGTATGCCATTTATGTTGGTTCTTGCATATTTTATGCCAAGAAGAGTGCGGGATGCAAATGTCTAGTGAAAAGTATGTTTTTGCAGTTAAGCAAGTCCCTTTCCCCCCCCCAGACACACTGGTCAGCTCTCACGTTCACAAACTCCGACCGGAGATACGGCAAAACATCTTGGAAACAGGTCAGAAAGGGGCATCCCGAGGCCGAGCAGCAGCAAAGTATCCATATGAGAAAAGGGCTTCCCCTCAGATGAATTTATCTACGTGCCCCCGACATATCGGCCGTCGTAAACGCCACGATACGTTCTTTTTATGAAAAAAATTAACATTGGTATTTAGAAACAAGGTGCTCGCCACAGTAACAATCACATTAAACACGTTACCTTTGAAACGCCAAACAGGTTAAATGTATATGAGTATTGACGGTACTTCCCATCGATAAGGGGAATTAAGTAAACCTGCCTGAAAGTTCATTAATAAAATAGGTGCGGGGGGCTCTATTTATAAAATCCTTTCCTTTTATCTTGATTATATAGGTTTTTATTAAGTAAGGGTGGAAAGGTTACGTGAGGCTGCATGTGTGGCAAGCAAGCAAACAAATCAAAGGGAAAACGAATTAAATTAAACTTACTCCTCACAGGTCTGCGGCGCTCGCGGGTTGTTAAGGTCCGGGGCTTCTGGGGAAGATGATGACCACATGACTCTGGATACAAGAGATCTTTTTCCCCACACTGACACTTGTCTTTCTCCACCTTCAGTTCTTACCTTCTTATCTGGATCTCATATACAAGCAGCAGTGTCAAGAGTTTCCAGCTTGGTAAAAATATGTCCTATCAGGGTCAACTTATTCCTTTGGTTTCAGAAAGGATCTGATGCCGACTGTGAAGCAGCATCCCACGCACGCGGCTTTCGCAGCTGCAGATTACAGGGAACCTGTCCCGACTGTGGCGTAACCGCAGCTATATGCAAAGATACACACCAGGCTGGAGCAGGCTGGGAGCAACCTGGGCTATGGAAGGTGTCCCTGCCCATGGCAGGGGGTTGGAACCAGATGGGCTTTAATGTCCCTTCCAACTCAAACCGTTCTATGGTTCTGTGATAGGTGACCTCCAACAGAGACAGAGATTTCTGCTGGATGAAGCCCTGGAAACTTCTCCACAACAGGAGTGGACCATCCGCCAGCAGACGGGACCGCATTGCCTTGCTCAAAGCCAGCCAGTCGAGGGGCCAAGGGAGATGGGACGCAGCTCTTCCATCTTCCACCCCACCATGGCCATCCCGAACGCAGGATCAGTGAATTCATACCCAACAGCCCAAGACAGCAAGCACAAACCTTCCTCCCCTTTGAAAAAGCCTGATTTTGGATAATTTCAATAGCCACACATCCCTGCAGCTATTTCAGAGTCACCATGCCTTTCTCCAATATCCCCAAATCCTCTGAGACAAAGTACAGTTTTGCCATCAGTGACATCGCGCAGGTGAACATCAGCTGTGGATCTTCAATCCGCTCTTACCTAAAAAAGAGACCGTTTCGGTAACGCTCCTGTATTCAACTGCAATTAATGTCAAGAATATTGACAAGGGATTATCCTACTGAAAATACATTTTTTTAAATTACCTGACCCTTGCACTAGCTTCCCCTTGATAGGGCAGACCTGCCGCTCTCCCCATCATTAGACTCTGTCAAAGGTCACTCCTCAGGCCATGGTTACTCTGCAAGGCTCCACCAAAACCCCAGGACCCGCAAGAAGCTACGTTTGCTCTGCGGTCCCTGGAATCAGCGCATCCAAATGGCTTTCCCTGAATCCCAACAGCGTGCCAGCGGCAAAAAGGACACACGCACCTAACGAGGCCCGAATTGTCAGGAAGGGCTTGTATCTGGGAGATTTATCCTATGAACAGTGAACCTGAATTAGGAGTACTTAACATACACTCAAACCCCCACAAGCTTCCAGTGGAAATGATGGGAATTTTGTGCTGAATTCAATAGGAAATGGGCCAGGAATTTTGCAAATACTCCTGTTTAGAATGCATTTGTATGCTTGCTTTCTGTGTTCAGTTTTGGTTTAAAATACAAGTAGTTGATATAAAGCAATGGGCCAAATTGGCTGGAAAAAGAATTTGAGCAAGTGGGCTAGTTTTGGATTTTGCTGGTTTTAGTTTTGAAGGTTGGAGGGGATTGATTTCTGTTTGAAGAAAACTGTAGGAAAGTATTGGATTGTAAAAATCCATTAAATGTCTAGCAAAACAGTGACTTTCTGCTTATCAAAACTATTCTCACATGAAATGGTAATAAAAGAAGGTGCCAGTCTCTGGAATTTGAATTTTGTGTTGGCAGACGGAATACAGCAAAGCCTGTCATCCCTCTGCACTTGAATCTGCCATGTCCAGATATGTGAAGTACTAACGTTTTCGAGCAGATTATTTCATATTCCTTTAAAATAACATTTCCTAAAAGCCTAAATAGAAATGTATTTGCATGTCTGATGAAGCTGCAGGAACGAAAAGGGAAAGTCAGAAACATTTCTCAACTTCTTTTTTCTTTAGTGAATTGAATCTCTACCACAAAATTAAGAGAATTTCACAAACTGCTGCATAAATAAATGGCAAGAATGACGTTTTGCACTTGTCCAGAAAAGGGCAAGCCTTGCCTCCTCCTCAGCACGCTACCCCACAGCACAATTCTGCAAAATACAGACAGAACCTGGTAGACCTGGTAGGTTTATACTTTCCCAGCTGAACTTTAATGGCTTTTCCATTTTCACTGGAAATAAGGTAATTGTGGAGAGATGACACCGGGACAGGTGAGCTCCTGGAGGTCTTTCTGTAGGCTGAATCTGCTGCTTTTCCGATTGACGCTTTGAATACGGCAATTAATGGAGTGGCACAGCCTGGCCTGGGGCTTGGTCAGCTGCACCATACCTGCCACTCCAAACCTATTTATTTTACATATATCTGTGTGTATATATACACACACATCTAAAACAAAGGAAGGAAATAATGGAAACTGGTCCTTGATGTAACATCTGATGTTTACGGTCTCAACTTCACAACACTGGAGAAAAATAGATCCCCAGGGGACTAAGTAAATACGTTGCCCCTGAACACGGATGAACCTACACCAGGAAAATATGTACTTAGAGAAGTTCTAGACAAACCCAAAACCACTTGTCTTGCTTTGGCCCCCCTGTTTGCTGCCTATCATCCTAGTAAGCTCCAGCCACCCAGCGCATTTTCAGATATCGCATGTGGATTTATGTATATTGTATATGTATATATATAGAAAAGTAACCTAGGAATAGGTTCAATTTATTTTAAAAGGGCAAAACAAGTTGCATGTCAAGCACAGGACTGAAGAAAATGAAAACTACGTAGGGCTCAGATATATACGTGATATAGATGCGTCTCTCATATCCACAGTCCATCACCTTAAGAACTACAACTTAATCAAGAGTAAAATTGTGAAGGTTTCATTCACTTCAGTATTTACCGTCATGCTAACACCATGCAAACATCATTCTAGGAGTGAGCAGAGAACCCTTACATGTAAGACATGCTTAAAATGCTTGTGGTTACTTCTTCTACTAATGACCTAAGTCAGCTCCAGCTCAAGGAAATCATTCCTAGGTCAAATTCATCCATTCCTCACCTGCTCTCACCCTTCACTCCCATTTGCTCCTGTTCTCAAATCACCCAAACGTAACGTTGCATACGATTTCATTATCTAAAACAAAGCCGTGCAGTGACCTCAGGACTGACCAGAACATCCCTGAGTGTCCTCCAGCTGCTCTTTTCATCAAGGTTTTTCTCCACCTTCTCCCTCTGCTTCTGCAGCTCCTGAAAAGCAGTTTACTCATTCCTATGTTTTAAAGGATGATATTTTTACCAGCCATTTCTTTCTCACTGAACGTATTACTTTGCCATCCCATTATCCATAAACCAGCACCTGAAGCTTCTGCATTTACTAGGCAGTATCCCAACCAAGTCAATGGTTTTTATGATTGAAGATCTGTAATTTAAAGCAAGGGAAAATAGACCCACAGTCATCTTAATACTGTAAATGCTTTTCTTGTTTAAATAACCTTTAGACATTGAAAAAGTCTTTGGCTACATCGTACATGTGAAAAATTCACGCTCAGATATGCTGCACCCTGCAATTAGAGTAAGCAGCACAGTGATTAACACCACCTCTTTTAAACGCGTTCACGGGATTCGCCGTCTCAGAAGTAAGCAAACTGACAGCCCCACAAACTCCAGAAAACTTGTGATTTGAGCGTTCCAACCATAAAAAGGAAACAAAGACAAACCACCTTGGCCTTTGCCGAGTTACAGCCAAAATGCACAAAATCTACTTTCTTTCTTCATTTCTTGCAGATCCATTTGTTTAAATAGTTGAGATTGTGCAAACCCAGTCAAACAAAGAGGCGTTCCTGTGTGCCACTGGCAGGAAGGATGCAAATAACGGAAGGATTTTCTCCATAGGTGCTTCCTAGAGGGAGAGACCCGCAGACCCCGGGAAGGATGGGTGAGCATGCAGCACGGGATCCACGGGAGAGTCCGACCTCACTGAGGTGACACCAGAGTCAATAGTTTCTCCAGCCCGTACCTGGTATTTCACAGTGTGCTTTGCCATCCTCGGGCGGGGGCAACGCCAGGTTCGCTGGTCTACACGGCTCCAGTTTGAGTCTCTGAACAAGCAGGCTCCCAGGAAATCACAGGGTAATTATTGATTACAGGCCTGGGTACGGAGCAAAGTCATCTTGAAGGGAGAATGGAGGTGCTCCCAGTTTCTTTGAAGACGCTCAGCTCCCATTATGTATGAGGCGTTTCATCAATAACTCTTGGATGAACATACATTATGCACGGGAAATCTCAGCTACTAATCTGGCTTGCAAAGCTCACCTCTCTGGTCTCCATCCTCGGGTTGTTCCTCCTCCATCTTTCTGCAACGCTGTTCTCTACCTTTGGCTTGCAAGGTGACATGGGCTCCCAACAGCAGGAGGACACGGAGCTGTTGGAGCGAGGCCAGAGGAGGCCACGGAGATGCTGCGAGGGCTGGAGCCCCTCTGCCATGGGGACAGTCTGGGGGAGTTGGGGGGTTCAGCCCGGAGAAGGGAAGCTCCGGGGAGACCTTAGAGCCCCTTCCAGTGCCTGGGGAGGTACAAGAAAGCTGAGGGGGCTTTTTCCAAGGGCAGGGAGTGACAGGACAAGGGGTGATGGGTTTAAACGGAAAGCAGGGAGATTGAGATGGGCCATCAGGAAGGAATTCTTCCTGCAGAGGGTGGGGGGCACTGGGACAGGTTGCCCAGAGAAGCTGTGGGTGCCCCATCCCTGGGAGTGCCCAAGGCCAGGCTGGATGAGGCTGGGAGCAACCTGGTCTAGTGGAAGGTGTCCCTGCCCATGGCAGGGTGTGGGGTTGGGGGGCTCTGAGGTCCCTTCCAATCCAAATCTGGCAGACCTCCTCCCTCGCACCAACACGGCAACTCACAGCGTATTTGAAGAAATCGGGTGGTTGAGCTGGACTGAGCCAAAAGGCACAGCTTTGCTTCAGGCCTACGCCTCCGATACGGGGCCCCGACCGAAGAACTCCAGACTCCAGAATATAAGAGGGTGGTTTTGCAGTGCTAACGGACATCATCCGGTGAGGACAGTGGCGTGGCATGGCACGGCACACAAAGAGCAGAGCCCCAGGGCTGCTGCTCGTCACAGGGCAAAGGAAAACTCTTGTGTGTCTCCAATTTCCTCTGCTCTTGTTGTTCTAATGAGCCATCTGGTCTGCAAACACACAACCGTTCCTCGCTGCAGCAGCCAGCGCTGCAACGGCTTCTGCAACCCCAGCCGCCGCTGTTACAGAGCACAAACACAGAAAAGTCAGGAAATTCACGACTGGCCAATTTAACATTGCCTTTTCCATTTCACAGACCCACAAATCAAGCAAGTCATGCACAGGCTTCAAAACAGTAACAGGGTCCATTTTTCTTCTTCATATATACAGGGGGCTAATGACCATGATACATTAAGACCAATTAATCACTTCCATTATAAACGCTCAGTGATTTTTCTGAGGTGCAACACCTTGAAGTCATGCTGCAGAGAAGTGAGAAAAAAATGACTACTTCTTTGCTCAGTGAAATTCCACGCTGAGCACTGGCCATGATACAAATTGTTCAGAATTCCAGTTTTTCAATTACATTGCAAAAACCCCCAAATTCGGCCGCACGGGCTAAACTGGACAGCCAGTAAGCTGACACCTCCTGGGGGTGTTGGGAAACCAGCTTCGAACTTCTGCCCATCTCCAGCTGTGCTACAGCACCAGACACAAACTTCACCACGGACCAGTTAAGAGGAGGAATGGTTAATGCCGCATTTAGAGTGCTTTTAAACACGTTTCTCCCTCTAACAGTGTTTTAGCACTTTAGTACGATTCAAGATACAAGATGAGCCGCTGACACAGTAAATGCCAGAATGCAGCTTGCCTTTGCCCTGGTAACGCAGGCACACTTGGCATCCAAATCATGAAACGGTTATTACTGTATTTTCATTCCAGGTGTTGCTGGAAGGTGCTTGGTGTACCAAGGAGGGATTGGTGTCTGGCTTCCCCTATTGCCCAGAAGAGTAAAGCAATGTCATGGTTTAACCCCAGCTGGCACCTAAGCACCACACAGCCGCTCGCTCACTTCCCACAGCGGCACGGGGGAGGGAATCGAGAGTAAAAATGAGAAAACTCATCATGGGATGAGATGAAACCAGGTTAATAGGTAAAGCAAAGGCTGTGCACAAGCAAAGCAAACCAAGGAATTCGTTCCCCACTTCCCATGGGCAGGCAAGTGTTCAGCCACCCCCAGGAAGGCAGGGCTCCATCACACATAACAGGGACTTGGGAAGACAAACACCATCACTCCAAATGTCCCCCCCCTTCCTTTGTCTCCCTCCAGCTCTACACATCGAGCATGATGCGATATAGTATGGAATACCCCTTGGGTCAGCTGGGGTCAGCTGTCCCGGCTGTGTCCCCTCCCAGCTCCTTGTGCCCCCAGCTCACTCGCTGGTGGGGTGAGGAGCAGAAAAGGCCTTGACTCTATTGTCAGCACTGCTCAGCAGGAGCGAAACCAGCCCTGGGATATCGACACTGTTTCCAGCACAAATCCCAAACACAGACCCACACCAGCTACTGGGAAGAAAATTAACTCTACCCCAGCCCAAGCAGACAGCTGAACGTTTTTCAGGCGGTCACCAACTGCGCTCTCCATCCATCCACGCTGCATTTCGGGCCGGGAGGTGGCTGGGCTGCGCATTTCCCACCAGCCTCGACACCGAGAGCAGGTACGGGTGCCCGCTGCCTCGGGCACTGGGGTAACACCGTGCTGGGTGCTGCTGCCGTGGAAACATGGCTTTCTGAACCTGCTGCCTTTACTTCCTGATTTTGCAAATCTTTCCGCTTTTGCTATCTCAGAGTTCTTTGTCACTGTTTTCCTCCCCATGAGGAACCATGTTTTAATAGCTGGCATTAAAGTAGCTGCAGAAAAATGGCCATGAATTGAGAAGTGCTTCATCCTGAAAGCACTTTCCACCTTTTTGTTAAATAAGAAACCTCCTTAATGTCCCTGGCATAAGATACGCAAAATCCTTACTTTCCTCAGATAATGCTACCACAGAAAATAATAAAATAATATCCAACGACGAGTCCTTTGCACAAAAGCACTTGACGATGGAACTCAGGTCACCTAGTATCAAATGACCCCACTGTAAGTGGTCGTATTTACAGGGAAGGGGAGAAAAGAAGGGCCGGAGGTTTTGACGATTTGTAGGAAGAGCTGCTGATGAACAGAGACCTGTGAGGAAATGAGCGTGATGAGAAAAAGCCTTCCCGCCTTTGGATCCTCATGCTCTCGCTTATGTTTATTCTGCATTTTTAAGCGCCTGGAGAAATGAGTAGGCACTTTCAAATGTAAATGTGAAAAAGTAAATAAATACCAAATTCCTAATTTAGCAGCACTGCAATTCTGACTTACAGATAAATGGAAATATACAGTGTACTCCACCATAATGTGCTTTTTACCTCATCTTTCTACTGAGTAACTTAACAGCTTCTTCAAATTTTTGACATGTATTTCCACATTCCTTCCAATATATTTTTTTCTATTTTGCGCAAGTGTTACTTGGAGAAAGTCAGAGTAGAACAGCGATGCTATCACATCACTGCGATTTGTGCCATTTAATTCTTTGTTAGCATTTCCATTACGAGCCTCCCCCCTAAAATACACACACGTGGTCTCAGGCCAAAACCAAATAAACTGAACTAAATTAAAAAGCCTTGAATCTGCACGTGTTAAAATGGAAAAAATACACTCCAGCCCCCCCCCGCCCCCGCACCCAACCTGTGATGGAAAAGGTCCCATCAGGACCACTGCTACCCAGCACATGGCCAGCCCGGCCAGCGGGACCACCAGCCACATCCTTCGCAGAGCCATGGGTACCACAGAGACCTGGCAGTGATGCTCATGGCCACTGGCCACGTCCCATCCCCGCAGGCACCTCTCGGCTGGGTTTTGCTGTTGGATGGTGCTGAAAAGCTTTCTTCCTGCCCCTCAAAAAATTAGAGGGCAGTAATTGCTTTCCCTTCGGGAGCTTCCAATTGACATACGTACTTATTTTTCACTTTTAAATGGTTTTTGGTAGTTTCCAGCACTGCCGGTGCAGGAAGGCAGCTGCCCACAGAAGGACCAAAGCCCATACCGACTCTGACCTTAAGGCAAGGCAAGACTGCCCAGGGCTAAACCCCACAACAGTAGCTAAACCAACATCAGCATTGCTTAGACCAAAAAAATTCATTAGCCAAGATGAAAAGAATTCAGTAGCCAATTTAGGAAAATTAATGAAAATAAAAGCATTACTTTAAAAGTTTTATAATATTCCGGTGGATAATCCAGGAAGCAGAATTTGCCTGATGTTAGTCAGAGATGGAACAGCAGCAAGTATCTCCCACCCAGCTTTGCCCATTAATGTTCACCCCAACCCTAATGCTGTCACAACACAGGTCTTAATCCATAGAATCAGAGACTGGTTTGGGTTGGAAGGGACCTTAAAGACCCCCAGTGCCACCCCCTGCCAAGGGCAGGGACACCTTCCATAGCCCAGGGTGCTCCCAGCCTCATCCAGCCTGGCCTTGGACACTCCCAGGGATAGGGCACCCACAGCTTCTCTGGTATGGATTGGTAAGGAGAAACTTTTCTCAGGTCTTGTTTTTATCTAAATACACGAGTACCTCAGCTATCTTGTAACAATACTTGTTCTTTAAGAAAAACTAAACATTATCTATAATAAACATGAGGAATCCAGACACAGCTACCCTACAACACCTAATTTTCGCTGACTGCTCCGGTCGATGTCCATGCCCGTGTCTCAGCCTCAGTCCCCCATTGCTGGCAAAAAACCAGTTTAAGCGAGCAATGACCTTACTGGAAAACTTACTGCCCTTCAGACGTGCTCACACTTAAACCTGCCAGCCAGCAACTGCCGGGAGCTGAACCGCATCGTTTTCATTGCCACCGGTCAAGAATTAGGGAGACAGGAGCCACTGCTGGCACAGGGAGCAGGGAGGGACGGGTGTCCCGTGGCACAGACCTTGCTGGAGCAGCGGGTGGTGGAAGGGCGGCACGGGAAAGCTCGCCATCCTCGCCGGCTCGCAGAAGTAGGCGTGCAGCCAGGCCGCGCACTGCTTCAGCGGCTCCGTCATCTCCTCCGCGCCTTCACACACCTCGCAGACGGCCGAGGACTCTGCCCTGCTGCGAGAGAGAATTGCAGAATTATAGTGATAAAAACAGTAAAAACGAATATTCATACTACTCCCCACACTGCGAGAGAAGTGCATCATCTCAGAAGCGTTCAGTCTGAAGTCAAACTGTCTTTTTTCTGCTCTGACAGAGGTGAAAAGATTCGTAACAGCAACAGCAAAAATGCATCTGGAAATGCAACAACGACACAAGGCTGCTTACACGTGTGAAAAACTCATGTAAGACTGGCGAGAGGAAAATGCCCAGCGCAAGTGGGAAATGTCAGGAATCAAGAAAACCACCCAAGTCCCTGGAAGACGACTCACCCTTGTGCCTTCAGGGTGGATGGAGGTGAGGCTCCTCCTCCCTGTCCCGCACGGGTGCAGTCCTGTCTCCCCAGGGACATTGCCAAGGGAAAGGAAGGAAGGAAACGGCTTTGTGCTGCGCCCGCGCCTTCCTCTGCCCGGTTTCCTTCCAGCGACAGTAGCAGGTTTCTGCTTTTCTCCACTTATTGAATTGGAAGGAAGCAATTGAGAATTCATTTGATTTTCAGTGGCAGCTCGTGCTTGCAGGATGCTGAAGAGCAAAGCAAGCAAACAGAAAGCACCTGCAAAGAAAAACGGACTTCTTCCCTTCCTACTTTTTTCTTCTTTTCCTCTGGAAGAGCAATGACTAGCGAGCACTGGACTTGCAGCCAGCCACGTTCCCAACCTGTATGCTTTCAGTCAGGGAGAGCCGCGCTGGGGACGGGGTGGGGGTGATCTCCCGGTGCCTTACGAGATCACAGCGTTGGGGGGTGTCTCTCAAAACTGCAGAGACCCATTTTAGGGTACAGACAACCAAAACGGAGCAATGCACCCAAGAGAAACGATGGGAAGATGGATAAGGAGACAACACCAGAGTTGATGGCTGAAACAGCGAGCCCTGCCAGCAACCTTCTCCTGTCCAGAATCCTAAACCCCCCTGATGAGCCATCCTAAGGTTTTCTGATTATTGCAGCTTTTACTCCAGATCCCAGACCAAGAAGTTCCTCAACAGCTGTGCTGCTAAAACTCAACAGCATAATCTTCTGGCGAGGGGCTGGATGTGTCACAAGGCAGGAGAAAGGAGAAAATAGTTGAAATATCAAAATACACGAGAACCTGAGACAGTGGAAAAGAGAAAACCAGAGCAATTCTGCCACCCGGGTTGGAGGAACCAGCAAACCAACCCCAACTCCCCAGGATGCTCGAGTGTGCTGCAAGGGAGTGAAAATATGTTGTTAGCTCCCTCCTAGGCAACAGCTGAAGAAAATGAAACGCGTGACATGGCCGTAAGGGTGTAAAAGGCACCGGGCCTGCTGGTGCCACAAGGCACCTTTGCGGAAAGACCGGACACCTCCACACGCTTGATCCGCAGCTGCTCGTGGAGCCGAACGCAGCAGGATTCGGTGTAATCAGGCAGCGGCTCTGGCTCTGCCTCTGGACAGGATAAATGATGTGCAGGCGGGAGCCGGGTCAGGGCTGCTCTCAGAAGCGAAGCCCTCACTCGCCTGGTGCATGATCAAACGGCCCCGCCATCTCCCCCAGCCCCAACTCATTTTCTGATTAATTGGTAACCACTGAAGGCCACATAATTACTGATTAGGAAGAGGCAGAGAAGAAGAGGGACACAGAGGCAGACAATTAAAATCTCTGGTCGCACAAGAATACGAGTTGATGGCTTAGAGCAGAGACAAAACAACAACGAAGAGTCAGCTTTGGACCCAGCTTACCACACATTAACTGCAACATTGTTTCTCTCTTTCCATTTATTTATCAAATTAATGCTCTAGATGTTTCTGTTTTTAAAATATGTGTGAAGTAATCTCAATTTGTTTCCTGCAACTATGTCTGCTTGACATTATTTTGTTATTTAATAACCTCTTTGCTAAGAAAAGGTATGAGAATCTGTGCATAAACTATTCGCCTACGACACGGACCTCAAACCAAGCTCTCAACACCACGGATAATCCGTTATTCTGCACATGTACAGCGCTCAGCAGAATATGGCTCGGTTTTACTGTGGATTGTTAGAACTACAACAATATAATAACTACAGAATATAGTAATGCCTTTGAAATCTCAGGGAGAAGTTGGTAGACTTTTCTGCTCCATTTATCCAGAAGAGCATAGAAAGCACTCAAAACTACAGTAACCTTATGTTTTTCACATCATCCTGTTTCACATTCTCGGGAGTCTGGAAATGATTTGGGCTGTAATATCATCATAAAACCGAAAAAATTCTTCTCCACACTACTCTCCAAGCAAGCAGCCCCGAGCAGCCGGGCTCCCGGCTCAGCTGCCAACTGCTCCGGCCTGATGCTGCCAGACAGGCTCCGGCATTTCCTCCTGCTCCAGAAAGGCACCAAACTCCCATCATTCTCCCCCAAAACAGGTGGGAAGCAGCAAAGAGTAAAGGAGTAAGGTCCATCTATCTCCTTAATATGAGATGAGTTACAGCAGCTGCTTTGCCTATCTGCATAGCTGGGAGGGCTGCGGGAACCTGCTGCACACCGCAGCAAGGCTCGGCCATCCCAACGCACAGACACCTTCGCCCACCATCACTTACACATTCCTCACTTACACCAGGTCTGCCCTGGCAGGGCTGCTTGGATTTTTTAATTTAATTAATTTTAAATTTGTCTTTAGTAACTGCCTTAAGAACAGTGCCTTGTCGCTGCTGAACATCTCCAGATGTTTTTAGTGAGACCCTTCTCCCAGCACTTCAACACCACTTTCGTGACACCTGCCACCTCCAGGGCCACCCTGGCCATGAAAGCTAAAGCTCTGCAAGAGGAAAATGCATTGCTTTCTAAGAATGCACTGACTTCTTTTCCTGCAGGACGCAAAGTCGATGTGCCAACACGTACGCTGAGAGCTTCAAACTGGCAGAAAGATGAAAAAAGAAAAAATCTTCATATTAATTTTGCTTGGCTAGAAATGCTAACAACTGTTCCTGGGAATTTGACAGCATTAATAAAGAAAAGGAATGAACATAACTTATGCATGGGTGTCTTCTACTGGCCCTCCTCCCCTCCCTATCCCTTCCTCCCCACCCCCTTTCCGAAGTTGCATAGCAGCACTCCTTCTACAAACTACCTCATCATTAAAAATTCAACTTAAAACACCCGCCGCCTTTTAGAGGATTTTCTCAGGCTTCAAAGCCAACACTTTAGTCCAACTAAAACATACGTATGTCTCGAAAAGCAAGGCAAAAGCGGTCTCAAAACATTCACAAGAATAAAAGGAGGGCAGATGAGCTACATCATGGGAAATTTCCCCCCTCATGCAAAACTCATCCTGTCAGTATTGGCCGCCTTGGAAGGTTTCTGAACACCCCACCGCATCACTGACCTTTGAGCATCTCTAATGTCAAGATGGACAAGAAAAAAGTTAGTTACACACCATTAGAGAAAAACATCCATCTAAAAGTCCTACCAAATACTTGTGCCTAATCTTTAGCAAGGAACAAGAAGAGAAAGGTGGCCCTCTTTTTAATGTCCTTCCCTCGGTGATCTCCAGAGGAAAGGCAATATGGCTAGAATAAAGAAAAGCATTTACTTAAAATGCAGTAGTCTTACTTAAACCACTTCCAGTTTCATTGCAGACTGTCTCACACTTGTTTTCATTACTGATGTGTGTTAGGTGCTGCCTGGCATCTCAAAAAATTCAAAGTGGAGCTTTTTGTATTGTTGCTTGGTCAGCAAGTTATCATTACTGTAGGGTTTTTAGGTAGGCTGCTTTAGTTTCCATTGAAACTTTGTTTGCATTAAGGTGCCAGCCTCTAACACGTGTGCAGTAAGGCAGACCACAGATAGGTTTGGGTGGGAAGGGGCCTTAAAGCCCACCCAGTCAACTCCCTGCCATGGGCAGGGACACCTTCCACTAGACCAGGTTGCTCCCAGCCTCATCCAGCCTGGCCTTGGACACTTCCAGGGATGGGGCACCCACAGCTTCTCTGGGCAACCTGTCCCAGTGCTCCCCACCCTCTGCGGGAAGAATTCCTTCCTGATGTCCCATCTCAATCTCCCTTTTTCCATTTGACCCCCTTACCCCTTATCCTGTCACTCCCTGCCCTTGTACAAAGCCCTCCCAGCTTTCTTGTAGCCCCCCCCGGCACTGGAAGGGGCTCTAAGGTCTCCCTGGAGCCTTCCCTTCTCCAGGCTGAACCCCCCAACTCCCCCAGCCTGATGTCTGTCTTTACCTTGTGTTGATGTAAAATGGATACTCAAGTCCGAGTGACTGACTCATCCACACGGCTTTACAATGTGCTGCTTAACTAAAACTACATATTCCTCAAACAGAAACCCATCATGCTTGGTTTTAAGCTATAAAAAGCAAACATCTAAAAAAAATAATAGAACTATATTTTGTGTAAGTTGGCTGTATCTAGAAAGGAGATTTTGTTTTCAGGCTAGGGAACAGCTGCTGCGGCTGCAATCCCCAGCCCGTGCGTGCAGCTCTTGGCAGCGGTGACGTCCAAGAGATACAAGGTCAGTCCCAGCACAGGAATCCACCACAGCCCAGGTGCAGACCTGCTGCTCCAGCTTCCACACACAACAACTATTCCACACCATTCTCAGCGCGATCCCGCGTGGTTATTTCCACTGCAGCTCTTTTTTAAGGCTGAACAAAGCAAGGAATCCACTGGGCTCTAGTGCCCATGCAGCTGAGAGGTGCTGAGGATGGAGCTGAGGCTCCATCCCGGCTGCGTCTCCGACTTACGTTTGCCCAGGATGAAAGGAAGGAAAAGGTGGTTTTAGCAGAGGGGGAGAAAAGCAGAACCACCACCTGTTTCAGTTTAACAGGCTCCTTCCAAACCACTTGCCAAGAACTGGAAGTTTCCAACGTGCTTCCAAAACAAACATGTAAGCAGCAGATTGGCTTCAGTATCATCCTAAAGAGCTTAACCATTATGAAACCCAGAGAAATGCCGTGAGAAGCCTCCGTGGGTAGCCACGTTCTAAATTGGGCTGATTTTAATTATTTATTTCATTGCTGAGCTACTTTTTGCCTCAATCAGTCCTTAATAAACCTTAATGGAAAACATTACAAGACAGACCTTGAGTTGCATGGTTTAAAATAAAGAGAAAATATCACAACAGCTCTGCTGGCAACTTCTTTAGGGTAAAGCTAAGAGCTGGCAGCTTCATCAGGGTAAATATGATGAGAACATTGTATTGGTTCCTGCAACATTCTCATGTATTTGTATATTTATAAAATACTCGTATATACGAAATACAACTGATCGGTTGAAGATGACATCCGATGCTCACTTCCACTGTCTGGAGCCACCCAGCACAATGTTTTATCCCGGGATAACTGCCTCACCCTCCAGTGTTTGCCTAAAAAGAGGTTTACAGACTGCTACAGGTGCCGAGCTAACGACAAGTTCCCCTGATATCCATTTGGTCAAGATACAAAACAAAAAAGTTCCCCCACACCAACAAAAATTGCAACGCCTCCCAGCTGCAGCCAGGACGCTGGCGCATTCGGCACACTCAGATACAGACACGGCACATTCCGGACACCCGGATATTACATTACTGTATGGCTATAGTAGCAGTTCCACTCCACTAACAGCAGGAATAAAGACCTGAAATGAAGAACAGAAGACACAGAATGTGTATTTTTACATACAACTTCCCAATCTCTTCTCCTGAAATTTCCGGTCTCTGCCAGGCTGTTACCAGCTGCATTGTGTCCTGACACCGTGGCACGCATGGTACTGACCATCACTGGGTTTGCAATATCCCATTATCTTTGGCTATGCTGAAAATAAACATATTTGGACGCTCAACCACATCCCATTCTACATTTTTTAAGGGCATCTATAGTTTTTTCCATTGTGTACCCTGAATAAAACTATAAGCACTTTTGTGCATTAACAACTAATATTAAAAAATAAATAAATTGGTCCTAATGAAGAGGCTTTTGGCTCCTGTTATGACCAGAATGCTGTGAAAGCAATCATCAGCTGTACTCTTCACAATGCAAATGGCACAAAATCTCACCAACCCCTTCTCTTACCCTGCCTTCATCAAAACCAACATCAGAACCCAACACTCAGGGTAGCACAACACCCAGTGTCTCCAGTTTGATGAGTAGCTCCAGGCTGGGGTAAGCAGGAAGAATTACTGTCAGCAGGACACATCCATGTTTCTTCTCCGTATTTTGACGCTTCTTTGGCCATTTGATTTCTTACAAGTGTGTGGCTCAGGTCCAAAAATTATCAAAATTACCTTATGTCCAATAGGGATGAAAAAGGGTCTGATGGGAATGCATGAACAGAGGAGAAATTAACAGTCTTTGAATGCTGGGGGGGGACTTTTTCCAAGGGCAGGGAGTGACAGGACAAGGAGTGACGGGTTTAAACGGGAAGAGGGAGATGGAGATGGGCCATCAGGAAGGAATTCTTCCTGCAGAGGGTGGGGAGCACTGGGACAGGTTCCCAGAGAAGCTGTGGGTGCCCCATCCCTGGGAGTGCCCAAGGCCAGGCTGGATGAGGCTGGGAGCACCCTGGGCTATGGAAGGTGTCCCTGCCCATGGCAGGGGGTGGCACTGCATGGGCTTTGAGGTCCCTTCCCACCCAAACCACTCTGTGATTCTATCAAATAAAACAGCAGAAAAAGACTCCCTGCAATGATGTCATATTAAAAGGTGTATTTTTCCTCTCAAAATTCCCCCCTAAACAGAACAAAAGAAAAAAAAAAAGGGGGTGGAAGGGGGGAGATTACGGAAACCTTCCAAAACAGGGAGCCCACCAGAGGGACCTGGACTCCTGGACCCAAGGTGGCACCACATCAGGGAGACCCCACCTCAGCAGCCATCCCAAGGGGTAACCGAGGCCCAGCCGGAGCGCTGGGTGACTGTCCGCACAGAGCTCCACGGGGCTGTCGCGCCCATCCTCTTCTTAAGGGAGAAAGACCGGAGGCCCGTTGCTGCAGCAGACTCCAACTATAACGAATGGGCTCCGACACGACCCGGCAGCCCTGCTCGGCAGCCGGAGCGCGTGATGCGATCCGACAACAATTTAGACATGGCTCTCTTGGAGACTGCAGCCCTACTTAATGTCAAACAAGAGCTGGAATGTGGGTGGACTTCTGAACGGCTTTTACCTGCGTGCCAGGGTTAGAAAAGGAAAATGAGAAAGAGGAGAGAAAAAAAAAAAAGTGGGTTTTGACAGGCTTATGGAAAAGGACCTTAGAGATGGAATCTGCCCGGGGTGGAGAGGAAAGCATCTTTGGGAATACTGCCCAATTACAGCAGAACCCTGTCATCCCCTTCAGAAAGAGTTTAGGATGTAGCCGTAATCCCTCTGTGAGTCACCGGAGGAACAAAACAGTCCTCAGGAGCAGAGAGTCTCTAAGTGATCTCAGACGGTGAGAAAAGAGGGGTCCTTGGGTCATTTTCCCCATGAGATGCCACGCTGCAGCCCACGGACTGGACAAGCCCAGTGCATGAGCATGTCCCCTTCCTCCTGGCGCCTGCTACTCAGGGATGCTGCCTCTCGGACAGGCTCCTGCACCGACCAAAGCGACTGTGGGCGCGGGATGTCTCCTGGCAGTGAGCGCCCTAGGCACTGGTCATCAAGTGTACCAAACACCTCCACGGCTTGGGGTCATTAATATAATTAATTGCGAGGAGCTCCTAAATCAGGGTAAATTTTAACATTTGCAGGAGAATTCATTGCTGATTCTCTAGAATCTAAAAGGAAACGCTTGCAATGAAATACTTACGAGGAGCAAATATATTTTAAAAGGTTATTCGCTGTTTTTTTAAATATCATTTTCCTATTTTATCAGCAAATAATTGAAAACAACTCTCCACACGATGCTCAGGCATGTGAAGTCAACAGAAGTCAGGCCTGTATAAAAAGTTGCACTGTCTGAAAAGCAAAGTCTTATACCTATACGTGACTGTGCCTGTCTTACCAAGTCATTTTTTTCTTAGAGAAATAGCTGTCATGTTGCTTTTCAAGTGGAAGAATCAGTAATGATTAGAACACAAAAATTAACATTAAAATGAGTTTCAGTTCATCCAGCGTTATTCTTTACATAATAAGCATAGAGTTAGCTGGCGTTTTTACTGAAGCCTTCATGGTGAAATTAAATAAAAATGTATTTTATCAACACCTAAATGTCATTTAAATAGTCTTTCTTTGACAGATGAAGGCTAAAGCCACCCCAAAACTGCAGATGAATTATCTGGTCTCTAATGATTCCAAAACGATTACAGGATGCAGAGCAATCTTGTTAAATTTTATTCAAAAGCTTACTACACTTGTGTTTTCTCTTATTTTTCTATCAATGAAGCCCATGAGGTTTAAGAACAATTCATTATGTATGAGACCCAACTTACAGTGCTTGACTGTTGATTAATAGGAAAGTTTGCTGTATGTACATTTGCAACATTAGATGCATACAATATGCTAACTTATTCTTTCACCGAAGCTAATTATTTACAAAAATGACTACTTGAGACTACAATTTATTAAATGCATGCATCCAGTCTCAATTTGGCCCCAAAAGACAGTCTGGAATGAAGATCTTTTACTTGATGTGACAACTTCTAGAAACAGTGTTATTAATATTGTAAATGTGGCAAATAAAGAGTTCAAATAGCCATACGCCTGCATTGCATTTTTTCCCCACAACTGAATCAACGAACAAAGCAGCTTTTTAGGTTTGAAATTCATGGAGAAGCACATCCTTACATAGCTTAATTTAGCTTCTTATAAATGAAGTGGCTGTACAATAGTAGTAAGAGATTAAAAAAAGGATGAGCACTGCGATGAACAGAAATAACACCCCCGTTCCTGGTGAACGACCCCACCACAGCTCCTTTTAAGACCTGTTAAGGGAAAATCAATGTATTTATGGAAGAGCACAAGAACTCAGAACTAAGTAAAACTTATTGCTTGTCATACCATGTCTTTGCAATGTTTTCCCCACTCTGCTTTCATCTACAATTGAGGATTTAAATTACGGACCTTAAATTCTGCATTAAGACAGTACCTCTCTTTTAGCCCGAAAAAGAAGCCTCTGCACAACAATTTGGGTATCAAATCCAAATTTCAAATAAACAGATGCACCTCTTGAGTAAAACAGGCATCCAAACAGCCTAGTCTTTTCTCTGACTCTTGCAATTAAAGCTGTTGGGTTCAGGTACCAAACGGGGGGTGGCTAAGAAAGCAGTACAGGCAGCCCACCACCACTGCCAGTCGGGATGCCGGCAAAGCCACCGCCTGCTTATTCTCTGCTACTGGCCCGTACCAGCAAACACTTTAAAGAAGGGAGTGAGACTCCTGTCTTCACATGCCAAGATAAGGAAAATCAATGTCAATGCCCGAAAGACTCAAGTGATAGCACTGAAGGTCATTAAATGCTACTCACTGCCCTGTACCATTAAAGTTTTGATTGGAATCCTATATAGAGAGACACAGATTTCAAACAAGATCTTGCCCTGGGATATGGTACTGTGAGACCACGGAAACACCGCAGTCAGTGAGTGGTGGACTTCGCTAGGAACACAAGAAGCATGCTGAAGGAAAACAGTGTTCTGTGTGGTCTTGGCTTATTTTTCTTGAACATATTTATTTTCTTTTCAGAGAAAAGTATCTCATTATGGACAAAGATCTCCGTTACAACAATGATAAGGCGCAAGGACAACCACTAGCAAGCTATGGTTCTTCACCCACCTCAATCTTCTGCCGTGCGTCCCAACGCTCCAAGCCGTGTTTTGTTGTCCACTCCATGCCAATCTCCTTACATTGCCCAGTTTCAATGTTCTGCCTTTTCCTACCCTGGCCACCACACATCCTCCTTAACTCACCTGGTTGGACCACCACACTACCAACTCCTTGTCTGACCTTACTACTCTACCGCAGATTTCATGGTCCAACTCCGCACCGGTCCCCAGTTCAAGTGCTGCTTTCTGCCCCGCTCCCAACCACCTATTCTCCAGACTCATTCGTGTTCTTTCCAGACTTCATCCTGCATGTTTCAACCTCATTTGTGCTAGCAAATGTCATCCAGGCAGAAAACTATAGATAAGCTGTGGTGCTCATGAGCACCGTGAGGTTGTATCAGCTTGGTGCCCAGCCCCAGAGACCCGTTCCTGCTCTACGAGTGAAACACAAGCCTACAGTTGGGCCATATTTGAAGAACAAATAGATTCCTAGTATGAGAGTGGCCTCTTCGTAAATATTTCTGTTTCAAATCAGTGGGTTTGGCAGCAGAATGACTGGAATATTTGTCTAAAAAATAAATACCCAATTTCTGTGTATCTTTCCAGTGGAGAGGACCAAACCCTTCTAGACTGAGAATGGGGTAAATCAAACACATGCCCGCGACACCTTCAACCTGCACCAAGTAAGCTGATGCTTCACATGAAAAGGTTTAAAGCAAAAATTCAGCCAAGCTAGAAGCAGCAGCACACTCTCACCCAAGCTGTTAGGCAACATTAAGCACAGGTGATATCATCAGTTCTATCTATAATTAGGTTAAAAGAAAGTCAGTTAATTTTAGCACTTACAAGAAATTGTTACAAAACATTTTTTTCTTATATAAAAGAACTCTCCCATCAGACTTCCGAGGTCGGTTTTATCACAGGCAATTAACTGTGTTAGAGCTGGCTGCAGGGGACCCTTAAACTGCACACCAGGCTTCTCCACTCAGCTCCTCTGGTTTAGGGTATTCACCACAGCTCTCCCCACTGTCTCCCACCTCTGTGTAACTGCCATGTAGCATCACCTCGTACACAAACCCCACCACCCCTCTTCAGAAGCCTCACAGTAATACCCCAGTTGCTAACTGGTATCTGAAGTAAAATTTACATTTTTTCTACATATCTTAAGACAGATATAATCCCAATTATGCATGGATTAAAAAAAAAAACGGAGGCAGTTAAAATACACATTACAATCCTTATACTGCAAGACCCGGGTCTCTGATCTCCACTGGTGCACGGGGAAATTGAAGGAGGAAAACTTAAGGCTGAATTATTGGAACTGGGCTCTGACTTTGGACGTCCACCTTGACGTGCGTTAGTGCATGAATTCCAGATGAAAGTGAGCACCAAGAATTATAATCAACAGTACCTGCAGATACTCCAGCCTATTAAAATGAATTAAGATACAGATAAATCAGGAACCTCTTAAGAATTCAACCCATCAGGACATTTTTCAAAGCTACCTCCCAGCCCGGGCGTAATGCAGTCTGTGCCCTCTGAGCATCCCCCAGCAGGACCGACCGTAGGGTCGCCTGACACCTGCCACGCAGGATCTCCTGCCAGCGTAGCGGTCGGCACGTGCCCTGACACCAGTGCCAAGAAATGGTATTAATTTATTTTTTTAAATGAGGTATGGACACTCAGAAGCCACAGAAACAAACACTGCCATCAGATGAAACCATCATGAAACCTGTCAGGATCCAGGTTCCTAGCTGGCATTTGACATCAAGTTTTACGTCAACGTAGGCTGAGAACAGGATGCTCAGAACAAACGCTAATATACACCAATTAAAACAGCAGGGTAATAAATATACTCTCTCCCAAGCTTTTTTACAGAGCTTTGAGATTGTCTCCCACATGCGTTAGCAGGATCTTTCCTAAAACGACATTACCCAATGAAGAATTGGCTTTACTTGTTACCCATTTGGCCTCAAAACCAAAAATACTACCCTACAACAGCAGGAAGAACAAGAAATTTGGAGTGTTTCCTTTCATTTTAATCTACATTTGTCAGCACTCCTTGTTTTCTGTTTGCAACGCGATACAGTGCCTGGTTCACCTCTTTGGAGGCGGCTCTGCCCTCTGAAGGTAGTGGGAGGCTTCCAAAGTGGCACGGGGCTTCCCATCGCCCACCTCTGCCACCGGAGCTCCCTGCATCTTCCAAATCGGGGAGGAAAGCTTTTCTTCTCTCAGGTAACCACATAGAACCCAATCACAGGATTGGAGAAGCAGCAGGGCACATCAATAAAACCAATACAAATACTGTTTCAAAAATCTGTTATAATTAATGGAAATAAGAGTCTATAAGCTGCTACCCAAAAAGCAGCTTGTTAAAGACTCAATGCAGGAACTGTAATTTAAGCAAACTCCTCCCTTTGTGGACCACCTTGGCCTCAGTGTGACCCTAGCTTTTCCCACCCTCCCACGAACCTCTGGATCCCAGTAGGATGCCTCGCCACTGGGATCCAGGAGCTTCAGGACTTCTCCGTGCAGAGGTGTGCCCTGGGATGCAAACCTGATGTGACCTTACAATCGCATCCAAACCCCCTGTGGGGGAGGAAGTGGCATCAGGTGAAAGCAGTGACAGCCCTGGCACTGGCACTTTCCTACACAAAGCCCACCGAGGTCCTGCGAAGAAGAGACGGGAGACCCTCACAGACCATCCTTCTGTCTACAATGAGACAGACAAATCTACTTTGCAAAACTGTTTCAAACAGCACCGAAATGTTTTTTTTCCAGTGTGCTTTCTCTCTTTCTTTTCAAGTGGTGAGCGGTGCCTGGAGACAGCCGTCCTCCGAGCTGTAGGTGCATCTGCATTACAACCCCATTAGCTTGTGTACTACACTCATTAATAAATAAGCTTCCCACTTAAGTGCCTTTCTTGTAAATTGGTTTGTTCTGTTCCATATAAATAATATAAATTTCTCTTATCAAGTATGGTGGCTTTTTTCCTGTACCTATGTACAGACACCGCAGCAGTTTAACCCAAGCAGCAGCCCATGTAAGATGCTTCCTCAATGTCCCTTGTCATCACTCTGTATTTACCACGGCAGCTGCAATACGTTAAATAGTTAGCATAGCATAAAATAACGTCTTTAATAACTGGCATAAGTATATTGACCATATGTCAAAAGTAAAAGGAAAAAACCCTACTAAATGGATAGTTATTGTAATTGTATTTTAAAACACTGAGGTCATATTTAATTTTGAATCTGAGCTCTTAAAATGTGCTTTCTGGCAAGGACAGAATAATAAAGCCCTTAACAGTAGGAAAAAGAAAGTACATTATTATCACAAATCTCTTTTCCAGATTACTAATATTGCAATAAACAAACCGAATAAAAACTTTAATTGTTTTAATCAGAAATATTGTCACTGGCTTTGAAAACTGTAATTTGAAGTTAAAGGATGATGTAACTCAGCTCTGCTCTGTCTTCCCTGCAGCATCCATCTCCCCTTACTCTGTGCTTCCTGCCAGCTCTCGCAGGGCAGCAGTGCCTGCTTCTGGAGACAGAAATATACTTCCAACTGCCACTGGACTGTGTTTAAAATCGGTTTGGCAAACACCTTTGTTGATGCAACACACAATATATACCTAGAAACAAATAGAGAAATCCTTGAAGAGCCAGACCTAAGCACCTGAAGGCTAAACCACAATTTAAATAAGTATATGGGAATAAGCAAAGACAAGCTTAGCAATTTCTCTCAACCAGGTTTCAAGATGGTTTACTCCAACACGATTTATGCACTCCAAACTCCAATTTTCCAGCCTGTGCTGGAGCACAGTCCATGCTGGCCTTGTTGAGTGCAACCTGAATTTCCATTCGGAGGGAACCAACATTTTAAACCGGTGAAAACCATGATACCAAGCACACCGAACGGAGGACACCCCTAAACGTAAGGTATGCCAACACTGCTACTCACTGTTGTCTATCAGCACACGGTCCCGTGTCCGGAACAGCAGCCGCCAAGGGAACACTGACCGTGCGTGTGTGCCAGCGGGCAGCGCAGACCATCTCAGGCTCACGTCAGGGCTAAAGAACAACCTCCTCTCCCGGTACCATGGCTGGAACGCTGCTCCTGGAAGCCAGGCTGGTGGGGCTGGGCAGGCTTGGCAAAGGCACAGGGAGGATTTCACTGAGGACTACATCCATCTGTCTTTGGGAGTTCTACCCCAAAATCTCCTTCTTCCCTCAGCGATAGGCCTCACACTGACCAGGGGACACTGGCACCCCCTGACCATGGAATATAAACAGCATCCTCTGCTCCCTTTGGACATCAGGAAGGAATTCTCCCCAGAGAGGGTGGGGGGCACTGGGACAGGTTGCCCAGAGAAGCTGTGGGTGCCCCATCCCTGGGAGTGTCCAAGGCCAGGCTGGATGAGGCTGGGAGCACGCTGGGCTATGGAAGGTGTCCCTGCCCATGCCAGGGGCTTTAAGGTCCCTTCCCACCCAAACCAGGCTGTGATTCTTGAGGGCAGGAACCATACTTGCTTTCTTCCAGTTTCAGGAATCT
>CM050655.1:40823970-40831470 GCA_027574665.1 Rhynochetos jubatus | reverse complement strand
TTATACTCAGTATACTTGGAAAGCTTATTTTAAGAATTATAATGTTTGTTACAGTTTTAATCCATTATTAAACTTACTTTCTTATGGGAAGGAAGAGAGTTGTGTGTTGCTAAACATACAAGTTAATCCAGGTCCCTTCCAACCTAAACCATTCTATGATCTTGAAGAGCCGTCGCTGTACAAGACCAGCCTGCAAAGGGCAGTGAACCCCACGGCAAAGCCGGCTTCCAGCTGGCCATGCAGGTTGGGTACCACAGCTTGCAGAATACAAAAAGCCAAAGTCCAGCCCTCTTTGCACAAGCCGTTTGCTCTAAAAAACCAATAACAACCAAGTCCCAGGAAGTCTTCGTTAACACAAAACATGGATGGCCACGACAGAGCCCAGGACATACGTTTCACACTCTGAATTACACACTCCAGCATCCTGATCTGACATCTCCTCCTCCCTTGTTCTGCTCGCACCTGATTAGTGCAGCTTCATGTCTGGCAGCAGCTTGCTGACCAGCACGGCAATGGCCATGCGCCGTTCCTCCAGGAACAAGGACGCTTTTCTTTCTAAGCAGCATTAGAGTTGTGGGAATTGGAAAACATCAAGTGGAAATGGCTAAAATACAGGTCAGAATGGAATAAGGTTTTACTGCTGTAGAATCCAGAAAAGATGTTTTCACTGCCTCAGTTTTAGTAAGGGAATATGTTTCTGAGTACTCAGCTTTGCCCATGGGAGAGGCAGGAGGAAAATCAGGACTAATCCTGTTAGGAAGCAGGTACTGTACATCCTATGGAAATACATCAGCTTGAAATGGGGTTGCAGAATGGGAATTGTGAGGAGCAAAAACCAAAATACATCAGGCCAATTCCAGTTTCCAGTCGGGTAACATAAACAAAAACAATATACAGCAAGACCTGCTCCGTTTCCTGGCACATGGAAGGCCAAACAGGCACTTGAGGCAGCTATGCCTGAGCACGTTCTGAAGCCGTGACCCAAAGCCAAGGCTAAGGATGTTACTTGATGCACCCAGATGATCCAGAACATGTTCACAGAATGGTTTGAGTTGGACAGGACCTTAAAGCCCCCCCAGTCCCACACCCTGCCATGGGCAGGGACACCTTCCACTAGCCCAGGTTGCTCCAAGCCTCATCCAGCCGGGCCTTGGGCACTCCCAGGGATGGGGCACCCACAGCTTCTCTGGGCAACCTGTCCAGAGGCTCAGTTCCAGAATGGGGATCTATGGAACTACAGGTTGGCCAGCTTTACCTCCATCACTCCTTGGATGCTTCAAATCACATTTTAAATACAAGTCTTCTTTATACTACAGCCAAAAGGTACTTCTCATGGCGAAAATGCTCATGATTAAGTGAAGGTATGCAAACGCATGGATTTCTAACTTAAAAACCGAGAAAGCCCAGAAACTTTATAGCTGCACATAGTGAACTACTACAAGCATTACACAGAATGAGAGATGAAATACATACTTCTTTTCTGACAGAAATACAAGTACAAGCCTATACTTACACATTTTTGGTTTTAGTCTGCACCAAATAAGCATCATTAGTTCTGCATCTGATAAATGGTCTGCAATCTGAGTTAGTAAGACAATGATTTCAGCCACAAATGCGTTTTTTGTAATTACCTTGATATGAAGGATGCAGTATAGAACAGGTTAGCTGCATCTTGCTCATATTTGCATGACAAACAAAATTTTCTGCTTCAAGTCAAACATTCTTCCATTTCAAGACAAGTCCAGTTCTAAAAACTGTTTCAGTTTAAAAGATTAACAATTTGTTTCATGTTTCAAATTAGCAGCAAATCGAGTCACTGATTTTTCTAGCCATAAAAAAACCCAAACTGTATTTAGAGTGACCAGATGTAAGCTGGTACTACCCCTCACTGAAATGAAATCTTCTGTGTTCAGTTTTCTTTGGGTTTTTTAAATATTTAGTTTGAAAATCACGTTTCATCTCAGACCCAGACACTAGAGTTGAACACCAGATGCGCACAACTGGATACAGAGCAGTTTGAGTATCAGCATCTCAACTAGGTCCCAAATCTGGACAGAAATAAAGCGCTCAGCTCTCCAACCCTGCCCTCTGCATCACACCAAAACGTCCAAGTATTCTCCTATGCTTTCTCCATTGGTTTAGCGGCCACAGCCTCCACGAGCCATTTGCCAGCCCACGTAAGCTTTCCTTTTCGAGGCATTTCAAACCAGATATCAAGGTCTGTGTAATTAGGAAAAGCAAGCAAAGATGCAGGATGCGTACAATCGGCGAACACAACCCCCTAAATCAACTCAGTAGTGTTTGCTCTGCAACGGGGCCTCTGCCTTCCCCCTCCGAGCATGCAATACCTTGCGTCACTCCCGCGACCAGATATTTTTGTTGTTCTTGATTGAGCATAAACCCGTATTTGGTAATTGCTACTTTGAACATGCTAATAACGAAACCTAACTCTTCTTTATGTTCTAACATTTTTCTGTATTAAGTGTGAATTTTTATAGCATTTTTTCCCAACAAGACATCTCGCCTGTAAATAACACAACATTAAGTGTCATGATATAATTGATTTTCTAATGAGGTTTTCAAAAAGCATTATATTTTTGCTTGTCAGAAAATCTTTACAACAGAAATAAGTCCTTCCATATTTATTCCTTATAAACCGAACTTTTTATTCCTGCGGTGAAGTTGAGGCGGATTAAATCACGCGGATTGCCATAAAACAACGTATTGTACCAGAAATTTTTACGGTTCTCCATGTTTGTAATGTTGCACTGTGAAACTGGGTGGAAAGCAACCCTGAGCAGTGTGCCTGGGTCAGGGCACCAACAGCCTGGGCTGAGCAAACCCAACAGCAAAAGGACCGTGCACCCGGGTACAAAGTCGACTCTGCTACGTACCTTGATGTAGCAAACAAGGTGTTGAGGTAGGTACGACCCCAAAGCCGATTCAACGTGCTCCTCCAGAAAATAAAATGTGTAAGTTCTGCTGATTTGGAAAATGCTGGGGGTGATGTTTGATGAGAGCAGGCCGTCAGTTTAAGTACTGCTTTATGTTCTTTGTGTATTTTTGCCCTCAATGCAAGATGACTTCCATTTGTGAGCTGGTTTTCGATGGGGTAGAGTTAAAATGAAACCCAGCACAGTTTGCCAGAATGATTAAGAAACAACTAATAGGCACCTCCTTGCAAAACACGAATGGCTAAATAAAAGAAAGTGAAAATTGTGTTTAAGCTAAAGGAAAATTTAATGTTTAAGCCTGAACAACGTATAAAGGAATAGTTTCAGGAAGCGTTCACTTGCAAACTCCAATGGAGAAAGAAAATGCCCAATTCTACTCTGAAACCAGCACATCTACACAGTCAAATGCTGCCTCTGCACCCACCAAAGAGCCACTATTTCTCACTGCAGAACTCACACTGCAAGAACTGGCATCGGGACACGTCCATCCATCCCATCAGTAGTGCTGACTCTTTAGCAGAGCTGACCTGGCTGGAGCAGGAGCTTGGGTGAGTCTTCCTGAGTCATCCTAGGATGGGCCGAGATGCTCATAACAGAGTATCTGTGCTGTCCAAACAAAACCCATGCAATTTCTTCTGAAGATTTTATATAATCCCCCCACTATTTGACGTGATCGGTAACTGCCCGATTAACAGAAAGCCCACGCTTTCTGCAGGGCGAGGATTCACCCTCTGCTGCTGAAAAGGAGATACACACACAGAGAGGAATAGGGGTAAAATAAAAAAATGCTTCTAAAATGCCATAACAGTGGCACAAACCATCTTGCTTCTGAATCCTTGAGACAGTCTCAGCATAGGCAACAAACAGAAAATATGATTTAGAGCCCTGAATTACTGCAGGGCAGTTTCACTTGGAGCTCCCCCTTTAACACTTCTGAGCAATGCATTATTTATGAAGGCAGACAAACACACACTTAGGTTTGGATTTGCAATTTAGCACAGGATTTATAAAAGGACCAAAACTGACGGCGGACGGTTGATCGAGCTGAAGAGCACCACGATATTCGGTCAGAATATCAACCCGCCATCAGCAGAAAGCGGCCGCAGAGGACACACTTCTGCAAAGGGGATGACAAAATCCCTTCACAGGTATCGGGAAAGCATTCTACAAGCATTCCAATTAACAGACGTGTCTGTTCATTACATCTGATGCCTATCAATCCATGCTCCCAAGCCCAAGTGTCCGTAAAGGCCCTCCACCACCCATGTCCCTGAAGAGGGACCAGCGCTGCAGGCTGTCCTGCTCATGGACACCCGGCTTGCCCGGGGTTTGTAGGAATGTAATAATGTTCCTAGCCCTTGGTCAAAGTGGGCTGAGACCATTCATCAAACTCAAAAGTAGCTGGAAAAAAAAGGAAACAAGAAAGACCTAACAGCATGATCGCATCAGCCTTGCTTCTACAGGCAGAGAGGCTGAAAAAAGGGGGGAAAAAGGCTGTAGCGCACTCAGAGAAGCTTTGTCTCTCTGGAAAAATGTCAACCCCAGCCTCTGCACCACACGGTCTTTGCTCTGTCTTGTCCTTGTTCCCTGCCAGCACGTTGTGGCCCATTCCTGCTGCTCCGTTAGCCGGCGTGTTCACTGCAGGCAGCTCCCTGCAGCACCCCGGGCAAGCACCTCCCGGCAGGACACCCATCCGACCCTTCCATCTGTCCTCCCACCTCCGAACTCTGGCTCTGCACCAAGCCCATGGATGCTTTCACCCTGAGATACAGCAGAGCCCCAGGGAGACGCAGTCATGGTCCTAAAACAGGATTTGCCTTCCAGTGCCTGGGGGGCTACAAGAAAGCTGGGGGGGGGGACATTTTCCAAGGGCAGGGAGTGACAGGACAAGGGGTGATGGGTTTAAATGGAAAGAAGGAGATTGAGATGGGCCATCAGGAAGGAATTCTTCCCACAGAGGGTGGGGAGCACTGGGACAGGTTGCCTAGAGAAGCTGTGGATGTCCCACCCCTGGAAGTGTCCAAGGCCAGGCTGGACAAGGCTTGGAGCAACCTGGGCTAGTGGAGGGTGTCCCTGCCCATGGCTTGGGGTGGGTCTGGGTGGGCTTCAAGGTCCCTTCCCACCCAAACCACTCTGTGACCCTCTGATTTGCCAAGCAGTGCCTGCTTCCCCGTTGGTCTGACGAAGACAGGAACGCCCAAAGGGCACCAACGTGCTCACCAACAACGATGAAGGCACTGCTGAGCATGCCGGCATGGTCAATGGCCAGGAGCCCTGGCTCAGAGACGCAGCCAGAGTTGAATTCCTGTACAACCCTCCTCTGACAGGGCAGAGACATGGATGCCAATAATAAAATAAACCTAGAAAACTCCTGGATTTGGCCACTAATGCCAGCACAAGCCCCCTCTGCCCTGCCACCCCTGCCCCAGCACTGGCTGTCAGCACAGGGGGAAGTGAGGAACGATGCTCATCCCATGTGCCGCAGGTGCCGAAAGATCCCCCCGTTCCCTGATGAAAACCCACCCCCTCTCCGCACCCCGCTCACGCTTCTGCTTCCAACTCCTGCTCTCCAAAACTTTCATTTTTCAGCACATCTGGGACTGGCGGAATCGACCCATCAGGCCCCGTTTCCTCTCTCCGGAGGGTGGTTTTTGCTCCCTTTCGTCCTCTTCCAAGGCGCGGGGGCCCCGGGGGACGGCCGGGCTGTCAGCGCCGCTTCCCTACCCACTGTACTGGAACCCCCGGCCTCCCTCCTGTGCCGCTGGGGCCACGGCCAAGTGCCGAAACCCGGCTCTCCATCGGCCTCTCCGCCGGGGCTCTGGCCCCGCGCTGCATGCGAAAGCCGCCCTCCGCGGCTACAGGGGAAAGCAGAAAGGGAAAAAACCAAAAAGAGACAGGAGCTAAGATTTGCCTTTTTGTTCTTGTTTTCTTTTCCTCCCCCCTAGTAATCTTTATAAAACTTTCCTTTTCCTTCTGTCTCACTTTAAACAGCCTTTTCAATGCCAAAGTATCAGCCTGGTGGTATGACAGGATTTTCATTGTATATCCCTCACTCTCACTTCTCTTCCTAGACGGATGATAATGTCTGCAAGCTAAAATGCTTGGCTTTATTGTCTCTATTTCCTCCCCCTCCTTCTTTTTTTAATTCTTAATCTAGCCAAACACTCTTTAGCCTTTTCCTTATTGACATTTGGTTACCCAATTTTTAAACAAAATCAGAATAGCACTCATTTTCCCTTTTAATTTCAGCTCTTTCCTACATCTCATCCCAAACTGACCATAGGAAGAACTCTGTACCAAGGGGGCCCTGGGCGGTGGGAAGGCAGACTCACCCCCAGCATGGCTCCCAGCCCCTCCACCCCATGGATCCCACAGCCAGCACGCACACACGGTCCTCAGTCAGCTCCCTGTGTTCCTTTTCTTAAAACAAGCAATTAAAATAAAACAAAAAAAAATTAAAACCCATCAGTCATCATTTTTACATGATTAGCAATATTGATGTTAATCAAGACGTTGATTTAATTACAGACAGAAAGAGGCACAGGAGGAGGAACCAGGCTGCACATGCAATATGTGTCATACAGGTTACTGCAATGTAAACAATGAAAAATGTTTCCTCAGATGACTATTTGCTACCAAATATTTATGCAACTAGGGATGTGACAGCATATGGTAATCGATGCAAGACCATCTAGTCCACCCGTGCTATAAAACCATTCTTTGTTGTATTTACCTCTACTGTAACTGTGGCTTTGAAATAATTTCTGTCATCAAAAGTAATCTTTTATCCCTCAACCCTATTTTTTTAATTTTTAAAAAACACCTTCTGGCACACCAGACACCCCTCCCCCCCAAATTATATAAACAAGTTGAATACAGTTGCTGCAAGCACACTGACATTTCATGCAGGTATTATAAAAATAAACACTTAAAAGAAAAATCGAGGCCATTAAACGTGATGCCTTATCTCAGGGGTAGCCAAGCTTTTAGGATCTGGGGACTATTTGACATGGTTTCAAGGGCTGCATGCACATGCTGTCCTGAATCCAGCCCCATGGGATCCTGTGGCCGAGCAAACTTTGCAAACAAGCTATCCAGGCACTGCAGAGAAAATAAGATGGGCATGCAGAAGCAAAATTCGTAAAAAAAAAATACGTCTAGCAACACTTCACAAAGCCTATAAAGGGTAGATAAGCATAACAGAAAGGAAATGTGACAGAAATCCGTGGAATTCAAGCAATGATCATACAACCAGCCCTCGGATGTGTGGCGAGCGCGTTAATCCCGCAGCAGCGCCGGGCCGTCCTGCGCCCGCGTGGCACCGGCTCAGCCGCCCTCCTTGCTTTTCTCCTGAGCCATCAGCACATTTCTGGTAAGGGTGTGAAAGAACGTCAATGTTTATCTCATTTTCACAAGGGGAACGTCAGCACTTATTTTTGTTTATAACCTATATGCAGGAGACAAAAGAAGATGGTTTGGCAGAGGAGTAAATACCTGCGCTTGCGTCCAACCTACCTGGGAGAGGAGATGGCAGCTGAGTTAAATG
>CM050655.1:40798970-40818970 GCA_027574665.1 Rhynochetos jubatus | reverse complement strand
CAGTCACCACCGGCCACCAGACTGTGTTTCACCCCATCGCTCAGTACATCTCCACACACCAGCAGCACACTGTCTGCGCCCTTTTAAGACAAAATTTTAAGTCCCATGGAAAACAAGCTGTTTACTTGGCATTAATTAGAGCAAATAAACTAAAGCAGTCAGCTAGTGAGACTCCTTCGTTTTATCATTGCTCTTGTTTGACTGTTGACAATCTCTGTGGGGTTATTCTGCGTGTCTACTGCAAAATAAATCATAGTTGAAGTTATCACTTCAGGTTTTAATTTGCTGGACTTCATTTGGGAAAAAAACATGTGTTTTCTCTCCCAAACATTTGCAATGCAATAATTAACAGGATGCCAATATTTCAGTCCTAATGACTATCTAATCTTAGTGGTGCGTGTACGGAGTATTTTAATATTTCATAATGTTTTATTTCAATTGCACTGGAGTGAAGCTGCGGTTGAGTTTATCCACAGATTAAATTGTTTTAAATCACTGAAGTAAAAATATTACTTCATTTCTCTGTCTTTTCTTGACAATGCAAAATTAAAAGAGTCACTCATTTTTAAAGATCTGTGGGGACAAAATGTTCTTTCCCATTTTGCTTCGTAACGCAGTACATGAGCAGAGCCTCCCGCGTTACAACAGCAGCTCTCGCCCACTGTTACAGCGCAGATGATCCCATGGCGGGTTTTTACCTCTCAAGGCCCAGTTCCCTGCTCCCCCCCCCCCCAAGCAGAGATGAATACATCTGGTGTAAACACCCCAAAGGCAGTGCCGGAGGTATTTACACCAGCTGGGAGCCCCCCACGCCAAACCAGAGATGTGGCTGCGGCACGCGGAGCTGCGCACCTACACCTGAGCATGCTCCAAAGCATCTTAAAAGGTTGTTTCTTTGACGTAATATGGAAAACCCTTTTACACAGACATATTTAGGAGCCCTAACTTCCCTTTTCCCAAATTTCTACGTTGCAAGGACAGTGAATAGAGGCCACAGGTCAATGACAAACATGGTTTTAAATGTTGATGTTTGAGCAACCTGGCTTATAGTGGAAGGTGTCCCTGCCCATGGCAGGGGGTGGGGCTGGGGGGTCTTTAAGGTCCTTTCCAACCCAAAGCAGTCTGTGATTCTACGTTAAAAATCCTGCATGACAAAACTATCTCCTTTCTGTAGTTTCCTCCAAAACGTAATAGTACCAACACTGGAATTTTCTAAACTGCATGACAAACCAACCTTTGCACCCATTAATTCCAAGTTCTGAGGTATCTGTTCCGTATGAAAAAACATGTTACTGCATAATAAAGCTTGTTACTAAGAGTATTTAATATTCATAATGTTTTAGTAAGTAGCAAATTCTCATTAAAACAAGCGTGGTGCTTGCACCACTGATTTCTACGAGTCTTCGCTTAGCAAGAACAATGCACAGTGATACTACGGCAACGTCTTTGTTCGCGGTAAGAATACACCCTCGCTAGGGTATTTATCGTGATAAAAGTCTTGTGTTCTGGCAGCAATGCCACCCCACGTTTCTGTAGAGCACAAAATAACATTATCATGGAAATTCAACTTAACTACTGAATATATATATAGGGGCGAACCATGCGCGTGTACACAGCGCCTCGTGCCAGGTAATATCGGACTAACCTACAGCCGTGGGGGCGCTGGGGCAAGACACAAGTTTTGCTGCACAACAGGAGAAAAAACTGGTTTTAAAGAGCAATACAGGCAACATTTCACTAAAATATTTATGAGTGTTCTTTATGGTAAATTCTAAAGAGTAACTGACACAAACAGCATGTAGGATGGGCTACTAAAGATAAATCTTACCCTGCCCTGGCACCTTTTTTCCTTGCAGTTTAAGACACCCAGACTGCAACAGCATGGTGTAATGACCATAACACCACTCTTGAGGTGTCTCCAAACACTACCCCCAGAAGCAGCCACTGGTGAGCCGCTCACATGAGCTGCCCAGTGGACAACCGCTCCGTGGGCAACGTCCATATCAGTGGGTCCGTTACGGACGGGATTGAACAGACTTGCAACTGCTTCCAAGGGCAAATAACAACAAGAGAGACACCGATCGCCTAAGGGGGTGAACAACTGCACACAGGCAGGATCACCCCAACTTTAAAAGCCATACCTCAATGTTTTCAAGTCTCCATGGGTATTTTAAACAACCAAGACTGTCAACACATCTGGTAAACTTTCAGCAGTAGAAATAGTTAAGAACACTTCTACTGGTGAAGCCACAGGATTTTGCATTACATGTTGACTGCATAAAATCATTAAGATTAAATTTAATTTATACCAATCAGCCCGAGGTGAAGGTGCATGAAATTAACTTGATGCAGCACGTTCTGTATTTTATTATGCAACATACCTTAAAAGCTGTATTAATATACCTGTGCAGTTGACAGAAGTGAGCCAACTCCCTAAATTAAGATTAAAAAAATCATGCTTAGTTACATACACATATTCGTTTCACACTGAACTCCCTCAACCACTCACGTTCCATGAAATAATCCATCACTTGGGACTGATTGTAACTGTTACACCTTCCCAAACCGCAAACATATTTATCATAACCAAACCTTATTGATGCCCCAGTACTTTATACTGAGGCCGGTCTCAAAATCCTAATTGATGGTGTAACAGTTCATTGCCATAGGATAAGGCAGTGAAGAGTTAGTGACCATCTTTGACAGCTCACGGAGCACAGACGCGTTCCCAGAGGATCTGCAGAGACGGGGGAAAAAGGAGACAGGAAGAAATTATAGACTAGTCAAACTTTGATATTGGGAGAGATAATGGAACAAATTATTAAAATATTTATAAGCATCTCAGGTTCATAAGGTTATAAACCACCAAACACATCTCATCTTTTTCTTTGACAAGATAATTGGCCTCATGGATAAAGGGGGGAGCAATAGGGGAAATATATACTGACTTTAGCAAGATTTTTATATACTTTGCTGATGACATTCTCATGAAAAAAAGAAGGAAATACAGTCTGCATCAGAGTCTAAGGTGGATACCAAGAAAAGTTTGAAGAATTTCAAGCAGATGCGTTCCCTGCACGGTTACAAGGGAAACAAACCTCTGTGTGAAACTGGTTTGCAGCAATAAAAGCTGAAAGGCCCGGTCTCTGTGTTTTAACTCCCAGTGTGGTATACCTGAACACGCCAACTGCTCCAAGTATCGGTTGTCAAACTGTGATGGCCTTATACCTCCAGATTCTGCAGTGTTTGGTTAAGCCTGAGTTGTCAGAGAACACAGTCATAAATCCAGTGCACACCAAGCTGGGATACGGTCCAAGGAGCTTGCATGAGAGAGTCCGAAATCCAGATTATTTTGACCAATTGAGAGAAATACTCCAAACCAGCAAGACAGGAGAGTCACCATCAAGTAGAACACAACCACTAGGAACAGAAAAATCAATTACACGCACAGACAGCAGTTCAGAGAGTCTCTTCCAACCACAATTGCTCGGTCGTTTGTGTTGTTCCGTAAGATTTTTACTCATTAACAATTAGGGAGGATATGGACATGATAAAAACGATATTGCAGAATCATGAGAGACCATGAGGATAGAGAAAAGCACTATCTGCAGGATTAAACACTGTCCTTGTGGACAGGACAGCAACCTACCCAGAATTTGGAAAAACCCCATTATTAACATTTTCTCACAACATTAGTCTCACAGTTTAGGCAAATATGCCCTATACAAGCAGAGATACCAGAAAGGTCAAAGGAGTAGTCATCAACAGCCACTGCAGACTAGGCCACCACTGCTGAGACACTTCCTGAAACACCGCATTTCCCTTCGCAGCGCAAAACTGAAGACAAGTTTCCGAAGCCGTGATTAAAACCATAATTAAAAGAGTATTTCAGGGGAGTTCAGTTCTGGAGGAAACATTACAGTAAATGATGTACCACAAAGCAGAGAGGTGTGGTACAACCACGTAAAGTGAGTGTTTGAAGGTTGTGACCAACGGTTTGGGTAAAACCCGACGCAGGTAGCGCTAAGGGCAGGCTGGCGATGCCAGCGCGACGGGAGGAGGGTAGGCGCTGCCCCGGCCACAGACCCAAGAGCTCCTCGCCACATCAGCCGCGCAGCCCTTCCGCTTGATGTTACACAAACGCAACTTTTAAACCGCTCTTCCGAGGGCTCCCTGGCCGGCTGCAGGAGATCAAAGCCCCGCGCGCCCGCCCCTTTCATCTGGGCTGACAGCACCGAGCCGAGGTACCTGCCGCTCCGAAGGAGGCCAGATAAAAGGGCCGGCAGCCGTACGGGGCGCATACAGAATTATCGATAGGTGATTAAGGCCCGTATGGATGTGCTACGGCAACGAAGACGCACAGAAACAGCTCATTAAGCGGACAAGGCGCAACCTACAGTAACGCATAATTAAGCCAATCGCTTGAATAAAAGTGGGTTTTTTTTTCATTTCACACTGCGTTTCTTCCTGCTTCACTTCTGAAGAAACCCACGGGTGATTCCCTGCCCACCACCCTGGTCAGCTGACGGAATTAAAACCACCGGTGAAAAGCCAACAAACCATCCCGTGACTCCTCCAGCTCTCTTCCCGTGCTTGTGCTGGCGTGAAAACTGGGCAGTAGCTGTGCCTTGTCAAACGAAACACACGCTCAGGAGGTACTTCTGCCCTTCTTGTCAGCAGTTTCTCATACTTCTACCAGCTCATACAACCGGTAGTTGAATCTGCAATAAAAGATCTACCACATCAACTACTGAAATGCTCCTGAAACTCTCTTTAGCACACGTAACTTCTGAGGAGATTAAATCCCGCTATTTTTAACAAGAAGCCCATCCTACAGCTCCGCACTGGATGCCGGGAACAGGTTTTTATTCTACTTTTCCACAAGAGCTCAAGGAAAGTGCTACTCCTGGCCATAATCCTCATTTTATCTGGGTAAGCTTTTAAGACCACAGCAATTGTTTTCCAAACAGAGAAATTATATCACTTGGATATCAACTGACATTTTCATTTTGTGGTTAAAATATGTTTTCATATTTCCTGCTTGCAGCTGGCTATTCAAGATACCTACACAGACATAAAATACCAAAATTGTGTTAACTATAAATTTTGCCCCAACAGGTACATTACTAGGAGTTGGAGAGGGAGGGGAGGGGCGTTATTTTAATGGCTGGATTTGTTTGAGTTTTTGGATTTTTACCAGCCCTATCCTTTTTGAAATCCTTTATTTTTCTGCAGATGTAGAGGTTTCAACATTGAACAGGTTGCCCAGAGAAGCTGTGGATGCCCCATCCCTGGGAGTATTCAAGGCCAGGCTGGATGAGGCTTGGAGCAACCTGGTCTAGTGGAGGATGTCCCTGCCCATGGCAGGGGGTGGCACTGGGTGGGCTTTAAGGTCCCTTCCCCCCAGACCATTCTGTGATTCTATGATCTTAAAAAAAAAAAGAAAACAGTAACAAATACCCAAACCCACACAGACACAATTCCATGTGCTGGCAATACATATGTATTTTTCAAAGGCACCATCATGAGCATTTTGAAGAGGAGCTAGCTTGTGCCCAATGTTTCTGCTATCACCATGGGATCCAGACACATTTTCAGCTGCCGCCGTGAGGAGGCAAAGCCCTGGCGTCCCCTGGGGAGGTGGTGAAGGCTCTATCACTCACACCAAACCTCCTGCCACAAAACCCACTCAGAGGCAGCTTGAAAGGTCACCCCAGCAACACAACTTCCATCTCCACAGAAAGCCATCTCGTAAGGCTTTGCAAATATTTGGAGTGTGATTCTCCAAATATGATTTGTCAAAACACCACAGTATAGCAGCATCGTGTCCAAAGAAAGCCCCTCTATAAATAGCCTACCAGGGAAAAAAAAAATGTTTATTTGCTGCATGTGAGAGGGAGGTAAAACCTAAACAAACTTTCAACACAGAGCTGAGTTTACATATTTAAACTTCAGCAGTGCCAAAGTTGCAGCCAAACTGGCACCGAAACACCCTAACAAAAAAAGTCATATATTGACAAAACACACAGTCATAATAAAACCACATCCAGTTAATAACTTTGAGAACTAATGTTAACTCCTAGCACAATAGAAAAGTCTCCTTAAACACAATAAAGCAGTGATATAATTTACTCTCAGCTGCTTTTCAAAACATTACTCTCTGCCCACAATCACATTCAGATTACAAAATTCCTTTTGTAGTTTTCTCCTAGCTGTGGGAATAAAATAAACCACTTAGATGACAGTAAAGTGTCTGTAAAATATATAACAGCAATAACTCCTGGTGGAAACGCGGCAGATATTTATCCAAGAGCCCATGCGCGGAGCATTGTAAAGCAGGCGAACGCCAAGAAAGGGTGTTTATTTGGAGGCCTCTTCTGGATGAGATCCTGGTGCTACAACCCCCTTTCCCAGTGTTGGTCTGGTACCCAATGTGGGGTGTCAGGTCCCAGGGGGAGCCTTCACAGCCCCACACAGGGAGCAGGGGCTGAGCGCCACTCTCCTGGGGCAAGAAAAGGAAGGACTCAAGAGGAATACCTTATCTTTCATTAGACAGTTTATTTTCTTGCTGTTTCACAGTTGTATAACCTGTATGTGTAGCAAGTAGCAATGTCAGAAATGCTATTTACCAAATACAACATCCATCACGCCTAAGCAACTGATGTGGTTGAAGTCCTGACGTGGAGGGAAGGATGCTTAGCACTTCACCCAACAAAGCCTGATTCTTTTCTCTACCCACCTACACGATCTCTGAAGGAAGCCATGTCAAGGTGGCCATCGTGACCATGACTACACAGAGTTAGCTTAAGCGGAAAGACAGGCTGAGACCAGATGAAAATGTCAGCAGTGATTCCATCCCTGCAAATCCCGGTTGTCCTCTGCCCTCTTCCGACTTTATGTAAGCAGCCAAGGAGGAACAGAGAAGGCAGAGTCTCCAAAGACTCTACTTCTAAGAGCTACTTAACTGTAGATTTAACTGGGGCAAGGAGGTGGCAAAAGCAGCAGATTTCTCTGCCACCTAGTACCACAGCTTAGCGCACTACATCAAAGCAGAAATACTTTCCATGGAGCAAAGGGAGACAGTTTATTCCATGTCCAGTGGTTACACCAGCCTTGGAGGGATGGAGATGGACAGGATTGAGCCAGAGCGAACCCTGAAGCAGCACTTCCCTCAGGCAGATCCTCCCCTGCCTGCAGCCCACGAACGGGACCGGGGCACGCAAACCCACCTTACTCCTACCATCAGCAATGTCTGCCTGCAGCTGGAGACCACAGTCACATCCTGCTGGCAGGCTTCGCTGCAGACACAGGGATTAGTAGGGTCTTTCTGTGACCGGAGAACAAATGCATTAATTTGGATATATAAAAAGTGACATAAAATTTGAGGTTGGCCAATGTAAATCGAATGCCCTAATGAACGAAGCCCTGGCCAAGCACATTATTATGTGCGTTATGGGGAATGTACCCTTTTAGCAACAGCCACTGGTTACATCTTTTCAATATGTTTAAATATGTTCTCATGGAATTTAACCAATTGCTTAATTCCTTGATGAAAGAAATTAAGCTTCTAGATCAAAGCCTACATTTCTAAAGCTGGAAAAGGAAAACGTCATCGTATCCGCTACTACAAAGTGCACTTCCCTGCAAAATCAATGGCCTTCGCTGCTGTTTGGGGCTGTTCTTGTTGGTTTGTGTTTGAGTGTTGATTTTCAAAAGCATCTGCAAACAAAAGCGCTTCTTTTTTTGAATTTAAGTCCTAAAAAACATTTATTGTAAAGTTATTAAAGAATAAAGTAGTTAAAGTTTTATATGAAGAAAAATTAACTGTTACTGACAGCAATTAGGGGAGCAAACCTAACATTTATGGGCAAGAACTGGACAGGGACACCGAAAAGGCTGGGTCCTTTCAGTCACTGTGAGCAAGTGGTGACGAACTAGAGCAAGACTCCATCCTCTCCACAGCACTTTGTGCCAATGCTACGTGACTTCTAACACAGACACAAAAAGCCAGAAGGATCCCTGTTGTACTCTGGTTTAAAAAAAGGTAAATCTTAAGTCTATTTCCAAGAAAACCCCAAGAATATTTTCCGTGTTCAAAATTATTTGCCAAACTTGACAGAAGTTTATGAATACCTCTAGTTGATTTGACATTTTTCAATGAATAAAGTATTTGAGCAAATAGTTTGTCAGAATCTAATTACTTTACCTCTTTGTGTATTTGTATACAAGTCTTTGAATTCAAATGAGAAGTTATTATTAGGTTTACTGTCTAGGACCAGTTGACATTATAAAAAGCTAAAAAGCCCCCAAAACAAAAACACCCATGAGGGTTAAGAGCACATTCTGATTTAGTTCAGCTGAAAACAAACTGCTTTAGTTTCAGAAGAAATGGAAATTCACTTCAGATCCCTCCTGGCTTCGGGTGGGTACCTGCTCCGACACTGAGATTTACGGAAGGCATATACGTGCATCAGTATTAATGCACTCTATTTATTGAAAAGGTCATTTTAACGGAATATACATATATTCTGTGTGTAATCAGTCTGGTAAGTACATTTTCAATAGCAGCTATTCAAGAGTAGAAGACATACCATAAACCTTTTACAGTGGACATACACATCCTTGCACTGGCGCTCGGCAAACGCTGATATACAACACTGAAAGAGCATTTCTTTGGGTAAATCCTGGGCAACGTCCTGCTGCAAACCCAACCAAGTACACAACAGTGCCTTTACTAATCACGCCATTAAAAAGGACAATTTGTACCAGCTCTGAATGGCTAAAACCACTGGCAAATCCAGACACGGGAAAAACGGCCATTCCGAAGGCAATGCTAGAACACACTCAGAACCCCTCTGATTTTACCCCCTGCCCCTCGCCACCTCCCAGGAGCTGGGGAGAGCTCGTGTGCAGGAGCACCACGATCCGAGGTGCAATTCCAGTGAGCAGGCATTGGAGCTACGGATACAATCTGAATAGCGCTGGGTACAAAGGGACCCTGAGGAGACGCAAGTCTGGCAGCCAAATGTAAATACTGGGGGAGTAACTTCAGCCCCTGCAGACTTTACACCTTCAAAATGTTCTACCACAAGTTCTTCATGGCCAAAACACGCCATTAGGCTTTTCAGGCATAACGATACCTTACAACAAAAAGCAACGTGTAGCAAAAGAAACGAAGGGAACAACGCAGCCACAATTCACTAATTAAAGCAAAGGATGACGGACATTTTTAAGTGCAGGAGAATTAGTCACCTCCTAAGTTCCAACATACATGTTTTACAATCTGCAAAAATTATTTTCTTTAACTTTTTCTGCACGTTGTTTTCAAAGTTGTTTTACTGCATATAAAACCATCACGCTTTGGAAGCACACATAGGCTTTCTGCATAAAATATCACCTTATCTCTGTATAAGCAAACTATTTTAACTCCCTAGAGCTATTTAGCTAACCACTTGCTGTGACCTCTGAATTCTTATCCTGAATTATATTTTTATGTGCTATATAAAGGTACTGTTATGTTACTGTTTTTATTCCAGGTGCCAAAAAGGACAAGTTTATTGCCAACTGCTCGCTCCGTGGCTTTTTCTAAAAGACTTAACTGACCCAGCAGTCTAATTTGTTTTTAATTCACACGTGAATGGTTTATGAAGAAAATCACATCTCATACGAAGAAAAAAAATAAACAAATCAGTAATATTTGGAGGGGAAAAAAAAAAATCAAGAGCCAGCAGTGTCGCCTGTGGCCTGACCGAAAAGCAGCGTACCAGCACAGAAGCGCTCTTCTTGGTGTTATGTTTTGTTGAGATGTTGAGTATTTACTACCGAGACGGCTGTCAGAGCGATGCCTTGGCCATGCCTCTCGCGGGGCTCCCACGGCACGGGCAGGGACTGCTCAAAGACCTGCCTGTACCCCGAGGAAGGGGAGTCCCTGAGCCAGGACACGTCCGTCTCTCCCTGCGCGCCTCCAGGCACGGGTGGTCTCTGCTCTGGGGCTCAGAAGAAAGTGTTTCCCATCGCCTGGGTCCATCCAGTTCCCCATCCTAAAACTGGATGCAAAACTATGATTTCCAGTGGCACTTCACTGCTTATTAGAAGCCTACAATTAAAGAAACCAAAGGGCTAATTTAATCTCGGCTTGTTTTGAATGCTTAACTTTATAGAACAATCCACTTGAATGCAACTGGGAGCTGCTCGGAAAGGCCAGCAAACCTCAACCCTCTGCCAAACTCACCCAGTGTAGAAACAAGAGAAACTTAACCCTGCCGATGCACAGAAAAAGGGGCCTTTTATCTAATCACCACTGAGATTGCATCGAACACCCAGAAGACACCCGACCAAGCAGCAGACCTCTGTGCTACGAACATTACAATACTAAAACCTCAGCAATGAGAGAATGTAAATTCGTAAGGGAACGTAAGTCAGGATGGCACGGTCTGACGGCCCGCGGCGGTATGCCGGGATGGCGTTACGGAAGAAAAGCTGCCGCTGCCAGGCAGCCGGCGCAGCCCAGAGAAAGCCATCTCTGTGTAATCACCGACTCTTCACGGCTCCCCGTAAGTCAACAGAAATCACTATCCACGTCATTATCAGCATTAGGACAAAAAGGGGATACTGTTGCCTGCTGAATTCGGCATAAACCTGAATAATCTTTCAGGAGAAATTCCAGCTGCCTTTATCAGCAGGAAATACATCGCACTCCAACAGTGAACCCAAGGAAGGAAGAGATCCAATGGGCAAAAACCAGGCAGGCACAGCTAGGAGATGAGGGCCACCCTGAAGGCGATGGGGAGGTGGGGGCTGCGGCACCCTGCGTGCCATGGGATGGAAGAAGGTGCTGCCCTCACCGGTGCGCTCCAGTCCTGGTGAGCAGGTGCCTATTCCTACACGGCAACGCTCACTATTCCAATGGGAACAGCAGAAGCGGTGAGAGCCACTACGAGCGAGGTCCAACCTCCCCGCTCCGGCTATGTGCACGCTCCAAATGCACTTTGGACTTGGAAATTGAAAGCCACAAGGAATAACAGAGAACTGAAACCTTAATTTGCAGTGAAAGACTGTAGTTTACTCTGACTAAAAGGATGAGTAAGCCAGCTCAGTGCATTACGCACACAGCTACAGGGCTGCTAGGCCAACGCAGCAATCCAGTTCACCAAAGAGCTCTGTCTTGGGTAGGAACTACCATGTTTCATTAATGGTTGAGGAAAACACCTACTTTATTGTACAGGCTAAATTAGACGTTTATCATGGTACAAGACAGGACATCATCTCCTGCGCACACCGGCAGCTTCTCCCTGAACAATTCGTACGGTCCAAAGGTGAACCTCCCTATCCACAACCTAAAAAAATAAATAAATAAATCCCTTTCCTGAGAAATGCTGAACCTCCCTTTACCTTTTTAGGATATTGTTTCTGTGCTTTTGGCAGAGCGCTGGTTCCTCTAGTGAAGCTGCACGCTGCACCCAACCTACCTTTCCTGCAGAGCCTGTATTCTGCCCACGATGTCCCGTGGCTGCAACACAGCCCACACCAGAGCTCCTCCTCACACCAACAAAATACACCCTTTCCAGTACTTCCTGGGGCTTTAACTGTTTTATAGATGGCAGTCTGGAAGCCAGTAGGGATGTCTTCTAGGTGTCCATGGTACAAATTAAGTTTTGTGGAATCACAACTAGAATTTTCAAATAACTCTACCGCTGTTGTAAGAGGACAGTTTTACACAGCCACCCAGCTCTGATGTTTTCCTTATTTATGGGGAAAACGGAGCAGATCTCATTTTCTAAAGAAAACACTCATCCAGAAAGGTGGTCAAGAAAAATATCTGCTTTTTTTAGCATCTTCTTGTGTGACACTGAGTCTTTTATACCAATAAATGATTTAACTCATTCCAACAGAGGATCAAGAAACCATGAGCAGGACACTTGTAGAAGCAGACAGATCACCACCACAGACCTGGATTCACTCTCCGATGAGTAAGGAGCTACCACTGCCCGCACAGGCAAATCCTTAATTTTGGGGGGTTTTACATGCAAACAGCTATTTACACAGGCAATGAAATCATCCCTTGGATACTCAAAAGGGTGCGAAAACAATGAAGTTCTTCACAAGCCAGGACTTTAGAACATTTGAAAGACAAACCACTGAACAAGATGGGCAAAAAATGAAGGGATAACCGCTCCATATCCCAAGCAATATCCATGACAGAATTCCTCATTCATCAGTAACACGCTTGTCTTTAAAACACTTCAAATTGAACGTTTCCTGAAGGATCCGCCAGTGGAAATGGAAACAGAATGACGTATGGAGATTGTTTTCCTACATACCTCTGGGAATATCAGGAAAGCACAGAACCACCACGGAAGGACGACTGCACCTTCCCCTGCTGCGCCAGGCAGGTGGGGGGAGCTTTGAAAAATGAGGGATTGTTATTTGCTCATGGCAAGGAAGAACCTTTATTCTTACGAATGACTGATTATTTAATTAATTGTGATTTAAGGGAATTAAAATGCTAGGCAGAAAGCTGGCAAGGACTTCAATGATTAAAGAGATGCCCCAGTCACCGTCGCTCCAGACAGGCACATCTTTGCTGAAAATTTCTATAAAGCAAGAGAAACCAAAGTGGTATTGCCAAATTGTGTGGGTTTTATTATGGCATTCCAAAAATGCTTTCAAAACCAGAACTGGTGTGGGCCTGGAATTTTCTCGTTCCAGAAGCCTGTGGGTTGGGACCATTACAAAAACAGAAAGAGAAACCAAGCGTTCCTGCGGTTCAAGCCATGTAAAGTTAACCAAGATTAAGCTCTTTCTTTAAATAGTTCTGGATCAGTTTCCCAAACCGGCTCGAGCAGAGACACTGGAAAAGCCCTGACTGCCTTACTCACAGCCACGCAAGGGAAAGACCACGTTCTGCGGCTGAGATGTAACACAGGTCAGAAAAAAGGCCCAAGGACTCATTTCCATGAGTTGTACCATTTTCAACTTCAGTTGATCCAAGTACTAATCAGTGAGCTAAAAACAGGCAAGATGATGATGAAGAGTGTGGCTTGGCAGTGAGGGCGGCACAAAACATGCATTTTTTACTTCCAAGGGGCAGGGTGCAGAGCTGGGAAAAGGCAGCTGGCAACCCGCAGCCCCACAAACCAACAGCCTTGTGCCACACTGGAGACAGGGAAGGAAAAACGCAGCACCTAGCTGGCAACAAGGGGAACGAAGGTATCCCTCAGGAAACCATCTGAGAGGTAATTTCTAATTATTTATTGCGGCTGCCCGTCAGTACACTGCATTGATATGAGGTGGGCGTAAGAGGAGAACTGGGCTAGGAGCAGCGTTAGCGAGTAAGAGATCGGTGCTCGGGGTGCTCGCAGAAGGCAAGAGAAAGCAGAAATTGCGAGCGAGCCAGATCAACAGCGCTGATAGACTCGGGGCTTCAATAGGCTACCGGGGAGGACGTTATCTGCTAGCTTTTCACATCCATAATGAGAATTAATTTAAATAAAAGTGGAACTACATATCACAACCCATTAATGAAGGAATACAATAAGAACAGATCTTGACTGAAGCCTATGTAACACTGCAGAAAATGTGCTTCCCACAAAAGTTCTACTATCAACATTTCAGAATAATTAGTTTGGAAATAAAAGCAGTTTCAAGGTTAGCACACTTCCTTCAACGCTCCTTGAATAATTCGCAATACTCAACAACTTCCAGCGTCGCACTTGGAGTTGTCTGTCACAGCACACTCAGATGACCTAAGGAAACACAGCAATACACGGAACAGTAAAACATACCCTCCTACAAGAAAATAAAAATCAAACATACTCGTAGATGAAAACTAAACGTAATGTGCATTCCTGAGGGATGGAAAACGAGCAACACAAAGGGCTATATTGCATTGGGTTGGTGGAATGAGATGCAAAACGCATATGAAAGGCTTCGATTTGAGCTGTTAAAACCGCAGGCTTTGGAAATGCGGGGCTCTGCACCGAACAACACTGAGGTCTGGTGTCAATTTAAATGCACTGAACACCAGGAAAATGCCCCCAACTAAGGCTTCAAACTTGTACAGCACATTTCCACTCAACCCAACTAGATTGCCTGTCACATCTGACATGGCTTGTCAAAAGTTATCCTTCACTGCTCATGGGCAACATGGAGGGTCAAAAGACCAAATACAATGGTCCAACCCATCCCATTTTTTTTCCTTCAGAGCAGCAGATATTGAACTCGAAGATGACAAGACAGAGCAGGTTGAAGCGGCTGCCAGAGAAAGAGAAGCTGTCCAGAGCCGCTGATCTGAAGGAGAAAAACCAGCCGGTCTGTGCATGTCACGGCCGGGGCTCAGGCGCTGACAGTCTCACACAAAAGGGAGTGAAAAGCCGAGAAACTTGAAGTGGCCTCTGCAAACCATTTCAGCCATTAAAAAGGAAAGACGCGGTCACCCGGTAATGTGAAACGCACCACCTAAGTGATGGAAGGGGAAAAGGATGTCCTCCGTTTCGTTAAGGAACCAGAGGTGATTTTTCAGCCTCTGAAAAAATTTGAATTTTAAGAGCAGCTTTCTCACCCACAGCTTATTTTTAGCAATAAAACCCTCCAATGAATGTTTGAAAAAAGCAACACCTTTCTAAAGCAGCTCAAAATCTTTATCAGTATTTTCAGTTGAGAGGCTTTCTCATTCTGACAGCGGAAGACGTTAAATGACGGTTCATGGAAAAGCGCTTTATTAACAGCTGCAAACACAAAAGGTGCCATAAGCCTGTTACAGTAGCCTTACACCTATTTGGATGGACAACTGCAGGGATTTCGCACGATACCAACGGTAAAGTTGGAGCCACGTGCTGCACTGCGACAAACCTCAGCGCAGCCAGGTGCCCGACACCCTCCTCATCTCCCTGGTAGCACAGTACTGGTGCCCTGTCTACGTCTAGTTGTCTGTGCACCATCAAGAATACCGACTTGTTTCTTCTTTTATCTCCAATAATGAGTTTCATGGACCTTTTTAAGTAAATTTACAATTAGAAAACATATGTGGAAAAATCCTTCTGTATGCCGGGAGAAGTCACAGACCAAACGTGCATCCAGTTGTCTGCCCAGGAAAACCCAACGCAGAAACCCCAAGTTAATTCATTCCTACGTGGTTATTGGAAATAACCACGTTTGCCCTGTGAAGCCACCCGGGCAGATAGTAGATCCCGCGGTGATGAAGGTAGGAGGAAGGGTGCACCCAGCAAGCCCTGAGGGGACAGCACCCTCCTCCTCCCCTCCCCCGGGGAGGGCACAGTGGCCACAGCAAGGATGGGTGGGATGGGGTGGGAGTACTCCACCGTTCACCTGCCTGGCCTGGGTACCACACAGCTAAACTCCCGACCACCACAGTGGAGCAGCTCCTTCCATCCCCACAACAGCGACCACAAAGCTCGCCGAGATCCTCAACCCTTGGTGTGCACATGGGTAACAGGCAGTGAATGAATGCCTTGAGAAGCAATCACACCCCAACACTGGTTAGTAACAGGCTATTTCCAACCTCAATCCTTTTATGCATCACTGTCTTTGTGTTCTGATTACCTGAAAACCAACCTCCACGACTGCTGCTGGTGGCAGAGCTGGTTGCACCCACAACAGTAGTCTACAAGAGTGACATTTTTAATACATGGGTGGCTAAAAATTAGTAGTCAACAATGAAAGCTTGACTTTTACACCCTTTTGTAATTTACTGCTTTTCATTCTTTCTGGCCTGTGTTCAGTTTTGCTGGATAACCTTTTCATCCCTCTACCACGTGTCTCACTGAATTTCAGCATTTTATTTTTATTCAAATATACCCTATTTTATTCCACAGAGTTTTGGTAGTGGCTGCTCTCTTGGGTAAGGTCCTTTAGGTCACTTAAATGCATTACTATAGCTATGCATTCCACCTTGTTTGCATAAACAATCCTTAAGTATGAATAAAGCTAATATTTTTAACAACTTAAGAAAAAAAGAAATTAGGTTCAGTTCCCATATTTGCTTTTTCAAACTGTTTCCCCTGTACCTCTCCTTGGGAGGAGGACTCAGAGGTGCCCGGCTCCTAGCATGTCGTGGACACCACGTGCCACAGGCGCCCGCCCCACCAGCTTCGTTTCCCTTCAACATCCCAACACTCTTGTCATATTCATGAGCTGCAATTTAATTCAAGTGCACTCAAGTTCCAGCAAACACAAAGTGGCCGAGAGCGCGGTGGTGTGTGCGAGGCTCTGTCTGAGGAGGGGGGCGACGGGTAAATATCACCACGGCAGCCGGCCTGAGAGGATAACCTGCCCACACATACACCAGCCCAATTAGCCGAGGCAAAGAGAGCTTTTAGTCCCCAGAGAGCCAAAGCCAAGTCTTAGCAACACTCTCCATCATCCAGCCTGAGATGAAGCAACGGCATGGTCCAGCACAGTCTATGCAGCTACACCAGGCGCTAAAGCTACGCTTCTGAAAAATAGGAGATTTGAAGAGGAGAAGATGCAAGAGATGAAATTTTACTGATGCCATCAGACCTATAGGTTCAAAGTGGTTTTCTACAGCACTGAAAAATGTGGAAGAGTCTTACCTCTGAGGGCAGAGAAGAAGCACCTTTACCTGGCATGACCTTGGCACCACTGAAAACCCGCCCCTAGAGAACTGGTGTAATGGCCTTTGCCTCTTCAAAAAGGCAACAAGAAGTCTTTCAACATAGAAAATCTAGAGAAAAAGTGGAATTTCAAACTTAAGAACAGCTACTGAAAGCATATTAAACTAATCTGATTAACAGACTTTTCCCAGAACTCCTTTATTATCAAATGCAGCCCAACCAGTGAAAGTCTGCAAGAGGCTCCAGGCATTTCATGTAAGCAAACAGATGTGTCTGATGACTGACTCCATCCTAAATCTACCTGGCTTGCTAAATCACTCTGATAACGCTCGTTGTCCAAGCTTTCTGAAAATATAGAACACAAGGAAACCCAAGCAGGAACGAGATGGATGAATGTACACTACTACATGAGGAAAAATGAGAGTCAAGAAATTAAGAGTGAAGGAAAACTTAACACAGAATTGAAGAGAACTGTACTCAGTAAAATTACTTCTTTAAATAAAAATAATTGGGTGTGTAGTCTGATGCCAGAACATTGTTTTCTCAAAAACTCTGTGTAGTCCAAAGGCTTTCAAAACCAAAATTATCTGGTTTAAGAGCAAAAGAGTGTGCGTTTTTACGGTGTGCGCGATTAAAAAGGCTCAGCAGTTTCTGAACCAACAAAGCTTGCCTGAAACACACGGACCTTTAATCCCACAGCAGCTCCCACCTCCCGCCGCCGCCCAAGCCCATGCCCAAGCCAAGCAGACCACCTCTGCGAGCACGCCATTCCTGCACGCCGCTCCAGGCTAAACGCTCGCTGTGTATATACCAGTAAATTCAACAGCCTCTTTAACATCCCAGAACGAATTACTGACAAGTCATTTTTTGCTCCATATTGCAAGTCAATGTGGCAACCCTGTTTTTTTTCCTATTACAAACATGTACTGTACCTCAGCTCAGAGCCGTTTGGATGCTGATACAAGATTCATAATGGCTGTCAGAATCTGCAATTTTTCCTTTTGTTTTATGAGGTCAGGCAATATTACCTGCACTGATGTATTCCATTTCCCCAGCTGAAAACCTTCTCATTTGAGCACGACAGGTTGAGGGACTCATGATTTTGCAACCTAGCATGTGAAACACAGTGCAAGGGGGCAGGTGGCTAACCCCACATTCTCCTTTTGCTCTTGTCCACTGGCAACAGTAAATTAAACTGTCAAAAACGGAATTGTCCTGTCATCAACAAAGCTATAGCTTCACAAGTATTGCAACATCAGATGTATTTCTAATTCTGCATTTCCCTGCACCTGTAATTTCATCAGGAACTCGCACTGGACCATGGTGAGCAGCTGTCCAGGGGACACTGGCACCACGAGCTCCTTGGGAGGCTTGACATGGCATTTCAAAGACGGAAATTAATGAACAATGCCAGCAATTTGTTATATATATAATACTAAAAACAAAAAGCCTTCAGCATGAGGTCCTGACCTTCTGCATTGCTCCGCAGCCCGGAGGAGGGCAGGGAAGCTAACAGGGCACAACACTGGGCACGTGGCACACGACTACCCACAACAAAGGACCAGAATTTGAACGCATTTAAATGCATTAATTGCACAGAGAAAGTGGACTTGCGCTTCCAAACCTCATGTCTTTTCCTTTTGGCCACTGCAGAGGTTAAAAGCGCCTCCCAGAAGTTCCCTCTCCCATCGGATGGGTTATATTCTGGCACACATTGCTTCACAAATCAGTGGCAGAAGCAATCGTTTTTGGAGGGTAAATCCAGGTCACTTCATTTCAGATTTGGAATATTCAAACCGATGTTTCCTTTTGTCATGCAATTCTCCAGGGGTCATTTTAAAGGAACACGATTAACTACAATCTTCATCTCAGGATTTAAACGTGGTTTCAATTTTTCACCTTCTACCTATTGTAACCTGCCTTAGTTCTGTTTGAGTAAGTTACTAACCTCCTGTGTCACATCCAAACTGCGCAGAGAACACGTGTGCTCCGCACGCCAAATAAAACACTGCTTGAAAGCACAGGTAACTAAGCAGAACATCCAGCCCAAGTATCATACAGATTCCAGGCGTTACAGTGAAAGGGAGCATCTCTCCGATAGGCTGATAAAGAAGAAAGGGCTTGTTGTTATTAATTCAACATCACAATCAAATATTGTTTTAGATTACCTCTATAAAAATTCCAAGCTTATCAATCATTAAACTGCGGACAGAAAGTTAAATTGAGAGAAGAAATCATTTCACACAGCTTAATGCAGTCAAAGCGACTCAATATTCCTTTATTAATTCTCATTTAATATCACTTTAAATTGCCGCCATTATTATCCTACGGTATACGAAAGGCTCCGTGTAATTAGTCTGTATTAAGCCCCTTTTATTTATAAGGAGCCAAATAAACAAACCCACTTTAATTACCTGGGTGCCACAATATTGATCCGCGCATCAAATTTTAATACGACTTTATTTCGCATTTCCACGGGCCGGGCATTTAACTCTGCTCCGGCGACGAGGCTTTTGCAGGCGCCGGTGACTTTCGGCACGCTCGCGGTGCCGCCCGCGCCAGCGGCGCGCTCCTGCAGCCCCCGGGGCCCCGCGCACACCGCACGCTCGCCGCTGCACGCCACCAATTACCAGAAGAGACAAAAGTCAACGAAGGCAGGGAATCTTCTCCCTCCCAAACCTTGTTCTCTCCCACTTCAGTACACGGTGTTAACGACATACAAATTTTGAGGTCATTAAGTATAAACAGGAATTGAAAGGAAGACAGGCGCTCTTCCCGGAGATGCCGATGTCAGCATTTCAAGTACTCTCCTAATCCCACAATGCAAGTTTCAGCATTATTGTCTCAATTTAACTTGCATTAGTACCTAGCACCTTGATTACACTGTTGGGGTGGTAATCTTCGCCTGCATATGCCATCATTACTTATGTCAAGCCTCTCGAGTTGTTATGAATACTATGTTGTTTTACGAGAGAGAGGAAATTAGTGCCAGTCCCCCAGAGTTTTGGGTGCTTAACACTGAAGCACTACACAGCCCTCTCAAATCCCACAACAAATCCTTGTTTAGTGCCACATGGAGATAAGGACTTTGCAGCAACATCCCAGCATAAATAACCCGCATCCCTCTTTATTCGCAAAATGTCAAAAAAAAAAAAATCTCCCTTCTGTAATTTTTTTTTTCCCCTTTCCGCCCAAAGACGGCTCAAAGTGCATTCAATCGCCAAGCACACGGGATTGTCCTGTGTTAGCGCGCCGCTCCGGCACAACCCCGAGCGCTGCAAACCCCATGTTATTTTAGGATTATCTTAAAATGCAGGTTTAGATACTTTTTTTAAAAATAAAAATGAACTTATCAAACCTGGAGCAAACGTGCTGTGGTAAGACGAGTCTTCCCTCAGGAGTGCAATA